>BHFT01016959.1:0-17259 GCA_004320025.1 Laticauda laticaudata
GGGATGGGTAATAGCTTGTGGGATAGATAAATAAACCTCCAGGCGCAAGCATAGTGGGAGCTGTATGGTCCAACGCCTCCCAGGTGCCACAGCCTATGGCCCTTAGTTATCAATAATATGTTAATCATCATCCAACACATGTCAAGCATAAACACAACTCTTTATTAAACTGCCTGTTCATTGTAGGCCCAACCCGAACAGTACATGGCCCAATGTCATCCGTGTGATGAGGACAGCCTGAAGGAAGCATCCATTGCATGCCTACCATCCTGTCTGGTGACACTTCCACTGCTCCAGCTTGCGGGAGTTGCACCAGCATCTGCAGGAGGTTGCGCACTGCTTCTTCCCTTTCACGGTGAGGCCTGTTGGGGCCATTGCAGCATCCCACAAGTGTCTATCAGGTTTGCCCTTGCCTTCACAATTCCCCAGCTGCCAATGGTCCCCATTGCCTGCTGATGGGTCCACAAGCCTGTCCTGGATAGACCTGGGTAGCGGCGCCGTGCGCATGAGATTGTCAGGATGCCAGGCAAGCTTCCCATTGATTCCTCCTCGAGTGGTCTCTGGGCTATGCTGCATGGGTTGGTGAGAAGTAAACCTGGAACCTGTTGGCCAGGATGCCAAAAGGCTTGTTCCACCACCCGCCTTTGCCCTGTGACAGCCTGTGAGTTGAAGATCCTCTCTTTACGGGTGAGGCGTCTGGAGGTGTAGGGCTTCATGGAGTAGGTTGTGAGGCGAGGAAAGCGTCATCCCCCACGATGGAAGTAGGGCACATCGTTGCGTGTCCGTTGGGCAGTGGGTCTGGAGTCTGGGAAGCCACCATAGGTTGCGTTCAGCCCCTCCTTGAGGAACTACTGCATCTGATACCTGGGCATCTGAAGATGACCCGTGCGCTGAAGCATCGATGTACATAACTTGGTAGTCAGCAGTCGGACCATGGCAAAGAGGATGATGCTTGAAGAGAGCCCTTGGAGTTGAAATAAGTGGACCCTGAGTTGAGTGGAGATTGCGCAGGCCACGTGCTTGCCATCTAAGGCTCCAACAGTGTGGGGAAGTTCTACTTGCTGGATACCACTGCTCTGCAACTTTCTTCCATCCTTGCTTCAGTGGAGGGACTGGAGGAGCTCCTCCTTGTTATTCTTCGGATTGATGGCCTGCCACCACTTCTGCTGACCACAATGCTGATGGTGTGGGTGGCCACCCGTTCCAGCCGTACTGTATGCTCGCTGTAGGTGCGTCCGCGGAGGCCAGGTGGCGCAGATTGAGTGGCCACCTTTGAGGCCAGGCTTCCAGGCTGGGGCAGAAGCTGGTGCTCTGCTTGGTCAACCATGGGTGTCAGCTGCGGGCACAACTTCTCATGAAGTTCTGAACGCCGAGTGTCTTCGTTCCTGAGGCTCCACCAATCAGCTTGCTGGGTACAGTCCGTCCTCTGGCTCTTTTCTGGTTGAACCATCTTTGGACCCCAAGACTTCTTTTGGGCTGCCTCTTTTTCTTTCTCGCAGTAGAGTCACAGAGGCCTGCAGATGGCTTCGCACTGTTTGCAGAACGATGGTGGCGTGCCGAAAGGACTTTGTTGCAAGTCAAACAGTGGACATGACTGGATGCTGTTGGAAGAGGAAGAGGCAGATGAAGCTGCAGAGGTTCTAAACACCGCTGGGCTGGCTGTTCTGAAGTGAGATTGCAGATGAGTTGCTCCCCTTTTAGTAGGAAATTATTAGGTTTTCACTAGGCCATCCTCGAGGCATCCTCTAGGCAGTCCTCGAGACATCCTTAAATGATCGAGATAGGTCCCCTCGTGTGAATGTTTTTTACCATTTTAAACGCTTTGGTTTCCGCTTGGCATCCGTTCTGCATCCGTTCTGCGTCCGTTCTGCTTCCTCTCTGGCGTCCGAGCGGATGCCAGTTGCGCAGATGTGGAACGGGTGCCTAGCGGAATATTAGCAAGTGCGTAAGCGGATGCAGAATGGAGCAATTGGATACAGTTTTCCGCACAAAAGGTTTTGCGGCCAGCCCAAACTCTTTCTGAGCGGATGAAGGTCAATAGACGGATGCTGGCAGCGGATAGAGAGGAAAGCCCAAACGGAGGCCAGTGAGTACAGTCACGTTTTCCCCAAACGGAAGGGAAGCTTTTTTGTCGCGTTTTTACATCCTCTTTTGCATCCGTTGCGTTCAGTTTGACATTGGCTTAAAGCCACAGCTACAAGGGACTGTGGGAAAATATCTGAAACAAAAGATGAACAGCATATACAAAAATGCAGCAGTGAAAAAAGCGGAAACACACCTCCTCCACTAGTCCAACACATGAAAACCACAAGGTCACAACATCAACTTCAATGGCACCAAAACCCTAGCCACTATAGAAAACCCCAGCCACAGAATCATGCAGGAGAAGCCAGAGATTGAAAAAATAAGAACTGAAAGCATGAATTAGAAGATGATGATTGCCACCAGACCTGTTTCCAATCATTTGAAGGCCTGCACTCTCAGAATAGAAAGATCTCCATACCACAAGCCAGGCAAACCACGCTGGGCCACAAACAGGACTCCCTCTGATGCCTCCAGCGTTTCGAAAACACCCGCCCGCCCCCAGGCACCAGGTGAAACCGTGGGCTTCCTAATAGATAAGCTGTCCTTTCCACACGAAGCCAATGCTGCATTGAAAGCCTCCAATACAGGAAACAGAGTTGTTTGCCTCCAATTCCAAAGCCACAAAATAGGACAGAAGAAACCAGAAGAACACCAATCAATCCAAACTCCAAGTCCAATTAAACACAGTTCCAAGACTCCAACCAATCAGGATAGGCTTAGCCTCAATTAAAACCAACGGGTGTGAGACCCTGACCCACATAGCAAGACTCCATGTACAGAAGCCTGATGAATGCAGATGAGATTCTGCTGAAACGTTGCTACCAACTTTAAAAGCACTACAATGACTGTGTTGTGTGTGTGTGTGTGGTGTAAGCGTGTGTGTATCGTTTGGTATTCGGGGTTTTCTCCCGCATAAAGAATTGGAAGGTATCCAGGCAACGTTTTCAATGAAGTCTTCATTCATCATCTTTTCAGGCCTGTGTCTTCGGCTTTGTTGCTTCTTGAGTAAGTGTGGAAGCTTGCAGCTGCTTCTTCCTTTTAACTGCTAGTGGGGTGTGACTTGATTGGGTGGGGCTTGGCTGTGTTCTATTTGGGTGGGTGTGTTCTTGATTCATTGGGGCAGTTGCTGTTGTTCTGAATTGGTGTGGCGGGCGTTGGCTGTGTTCTAATTGGGGCTGGGGATGTGTTCTGTTTCAGGTGGGGGCTGGTTGTGCTCAGGGTTAGTCTTATGGTTTGCTGGGGGCATTTGAGCTGGGTTGAGCTCGTGATCCTGGTGTTTGGCTCGTCCTGTTCGTGGTTGTGCCACAACTTTTTATGGTGGTGGTCAGTTTGCTTTATGTTTGGGTCAGAGGGGTTTAAGTGCCGTAATGATGCCAGCTGTGCGTTACAGCTTCTGGTCTTTTGGTTGATGTTTCTCATCTTTCTGTGTGGGTTGTGAGCTCTGCTTTCTACATGGAAGTGTGGTTGAATAAAGCATCTTTGTGTCGTCCTCGTGGGTGTGGGTCTGGTATCATTGCTGCATGTTAGATACTCAAATTTGTTTCATGAGGGCAGGTTTCCAAATGGCTGATACTAGGTATCCATCTCGTTTATTCATGCTGTGTGGGCATGTTTTCTATCTCTAAATGGCTTCTCTGATTATTCTGTGTTGAAAGTGGTTCAGGTTTTGGTTTGATAGTTCGTGGAATTTTTTAAGTCCAATTTCGATGTCCTGTGGCTTTGAGGTGTTGGACCAGGGAAGGAGGTCGGTTTCTTCTTTTTTGAGAGTTGGAGTTCTTGTGTTCTTCAATGGGGTGCATGTATTCTTCTGTTAGTTTGTCCACATGTATGTGGTGTAGCAGGTGGTGCAAGGGCTTCATATACTCCGTTGGGTTTTCTAACTCGATTTTGTCTTTAGGGTTCTGTTAGGATGGTGGATATTTTTCCCTCCCACCCAATCAGAAACACAGTCAAGCCCGCCACCCAATCAAGTCACACCCCCACTAGCAGTTAAAAGGAAGAAGCAGCTTGCAACCTCACATTACTCCAAGAAGCACAAAGCCGGGAAGACACAAGCTTGCAGATGATGAGTGAGACTTCATTTGAAAACGTCGCCTAGATACTTCCAAATTTTACATGCGGAGAAAAACCCAAATAAACCAAAGATCCATATACAAAATACCGTTGGAAACCCTTCAGAAAACAGCGATATCTATATCTATATCTATATCGTATATCTATATCTATCTATCTATCTATCTATCTATCTATCTATCTGTGTGTGTGTGTGTGTGTGTGTGTGTATGTGTATGTGTGTGTGTGTGTGTGTGTGTGTATAAAGATAAATATAAAGATAAGTTAAGTTAAGAATGCATTCTGTTCTGACCTGCTTGTTTTTTAATTGTTTACTGAATAAAAGAGAAGGGGGAAATCTTCATGTAGCTTCAAAGCTGTGAAAGTCTCAATTCCCATCCCAGAGTCATGTGCCATCCAGTTAAGGCCAGGTCTGACCACAGCAGAACCATGAGGTCATGGTGCCAGCTTTTTGATTAATTAAAAAAAACATGGGGCTGTTGTTGTTGTGGGGAAATTCAGCATAGAACCTAGTGTTGAGTACTGTGGAAATTGGCCACCCTTGGGATACCTCTGTTGTTGCTATTAAGAGCTCCTGACAGGCCTGTAAGAGATATGAGTATTATCTTGCTTGGTATATGTGCTTTTTGATATTTGTTTGCTTAAAATCCCTTTATTCACTGGTGTGTTTAATGTGTTTGGAACTTTGGATCCAAAAATTGCTCACTGCCCTGACACTTGGCAAAACAGCATTAAACCTAAAATGCAACAAAAATAAATCAAAAGCCAGCTCTTCTAGTCATTGCATAAAGGAAGCTCTTCACCTAAGATCTTTATTGAGCATTTTATAAGATGGCTCTAAGCATCTAGCCAGAGCAGGGATATCCATAAAATGGCTGGCAGCTGTGTCGGTGTATTCAAACTCCCATTGGTGGTTTTATGTGTGCCTATGCTACAATGTCAACTTCAAATCATGGTGACCATCATGATTTTGCACTACATTCTACACACATTCCTGAACCTGTAGATAGAATGTTTTGGTAGCAAGAAGGTCACAAAAGAGTTGTCAGCTTTGGAAGCTATATTGAGACTAGATGCTCCCACATTGCCACATTTTGAGCTGGGAATATGGGGGGGGGGATTTCTTGGAGTGTATATAGTTAAACGTAATAACATTCTTTTTCTAATTCAAGGTCATGTTATTTTGAGAATAAATGAGGGGAAGTCTCAACTTGGGACAGATGGGTAATTGATGATGATGGGTGCAGGGGATGGATTTGTAGTTTTGACTTATTGCAAGGAAGCCCAGAACTTTTAGATTTGGGATTCCCCAGTTGTGCCAGTTTATATCCAATAAAAACAGAACTTTTAAGAAGATATCTGTTTCGGAGTTATCTGTTGGAGTGGAGGTTTTCTGGAATGCTGACAAGGGGATCACATGACCCCAGTCATAAATGACACTCCAATCATAAATATGAACTGAGCATATTTGCCAAGCATCTGAATTTTGATTACAATGGGTTGTTAAAGGTGAAAAATGGTCCTAAGTCAATTTTTTCAGTGCTGTTATAACTTCAAATGGTCCTAAATGAATGGTTGTAGGTCAAGGATTACTCACATTTTTAAAAAGGGGGCTTTTAAGCATCTTTGTCTATGGCCAGTCTCTTAGCCCAAGAGTTTAGGAATCTTTAACTGAAATAAATCCCACCAGTAATTCAACTCGCCTCTCATTCAGTGGCACTTTGCTTTATTATGTCTCATTTTACATCCTGTCTAGTTTTCAACACAAGGCATAAAACCTCTTTCAACTGATCAGTCTTTAACTTATGGAAATGTGCCCAGGGCTAGAAAATTAAATGCTTCCTCCAAGCAAAATTTTGTGGTAATGAATGGGCAGCGCATAGTCCAAATGTCTCCACTGGGGCACTTTGAGAAATAGTTACTTTGTGACAGGAAGGCTGCAGAACAGATTCCTCATTAAAAGGTTATTTAGAAAATGAGGAACAGTCCAAGCCTGCAACATTTTTAATGACTGATATAAATTCATGATCTCCTGCATAATGTGCAAGACAAGAAAATTTAAGGTCATGGGAGAAAACATGTATTTATTCTTAGGTACAAAGTTTCTGACAATAGATTGTAAGTAAGTACCAGATCCAGGTTGATTGGCCATTAAATAGCACCAACATATACAGAAATGCTCATTTTTTTGCTATCTATCAGTGTTCTTCTGGCCTTTTGCCATTCAGGCATAATGTGTCTACTTATTGGATCATATAATTTACATATTTTACAACCTGCTGGGGTCTTCTTGGCCAAGCAGTACCAAGCTTGACTATGAACTCTTACTGTTAAGAAGTAATCTAATTTACAGGCTTGTCTTTTGGTATGTTACTTGGACAGCACCTTATTTCTGCTAAAATTGCAGCTGCTAAAAAAGCCCACAGAGTCCTAGACTGCATTAACAGAGAGATAGAATCAAGATCATGTGAAGTTCTAGTAGCGCTTTACAAAGCCTTAGTAAGACTGCACTTGGAATATGACATCCAGTTTTATTCACCACGATATAAAAAAAAAATGCCAAGACTCTAGAAAGAGTATAGAGAAGAACAACAAAGACAATTACAAGAATGGAGACTAAAACATATGAAGAATAGTTGCAGAAATTGGGTATGTCTGGTATAATGAAAAGAAAGACTAGGAGCAACCTGCTAGCAGCATTCCAATATTTGAGGGGCTGCCACAAAGAAGAAGGTTTCCACCTATTCTCCAAAGCACCTGAATGCAGGACAAGAAACAATGGATGGAAAGTAATCAAGGACAGAACCAACCTAGAACTAAGAAGAAATTTCCTGACAGTGAGAACAATTCATTAATGAAATGGGAGAGCAGAGTTCTCTGAGCCTTTTCTCTCCCTTTTTCTCTCCGGCGTTAATAAATGCCATCCATTATTTAATATTCAGGCAGGAGGAACAAAGGAATAGCATGCACATTAACTCCTGGCTTCAGTGAGTTCCCACGATCTCTTATAGCTGCCTATCTTCCAAGAGTTAAGGGGGCCTACCATAAGCAATGGGAAATGGAAGAAGAGGGAGCATCTTCTTTCAGCTACACAGTCCTTATGCAACCATACCAAACAACTTAAAATGGATGACTTTTAAATGATATTCAGTCAACGGTCATAAGTAATAAATTATCATCCTCACTTATTAGCCTTTCTAACAGATATGATCCACTGGAATGGGACTTACAAGCTGAGGCAGAGAGCTCACAGCCTTCTGGACATTTCTGCTTCTTTATCAGAGAGAGCGCCCGTCTTTTCCAAACATCAGCTGTTGGTGTTGCTGCTGAAGGTTTGATTGCAACAAGAGCATGGGGAATTACAAAATAAAAAACTTTTGTTTTGATTTTTATTCTAGTGCAATGCGTATGCTGATGGCATCAGACCACTGGCTGATTACTTTGAGCTTTTAACTGAGGATCAAAATAAAGTGGACTCCAAGTAAAGAGGTCAATTGTTAGAGTTTGTTGATCCAAAGATGGATGCTGAACTTGGGTTTTCACTAAAAGAACAAAAACCAACTTGTCATGTGATCTACTCCCTCATTTTAGAGGTCGCATGCTAGACAAAGGTTCTCTCTCATCGCAACGAAGCACATAAATTTTTAACTGTTAGCTACAGCACGCATTAGATACCTTACATTGACAAATTTTAAATAACCCAAACGAATAAAGGGAAGTGGGGAATTTAAGAAATGCGGTATTCTTTCCTTAGCCAGCTTCTTCACTGTGAAAGGCAGTTGGTGGATTTTGCAAGGGGTGGAATGGCTCCTACAGAGGGCTTTCAAACGTATTTGCTGACTTTGTTAAACCAACCCACTATAGCCAGTATGCCTTTTAATAAAGTTCCTGTCCTTAGCAAATTTGGAATTTTTCCTTTATTACGGCGTGTATACTAAGGTAGGTATCTGTCCCTTTTTAATAACTCATATTGGCAAGAAGAAGTACTGCTTTCTGCAAGCCCTAATTGCGAATGAATTTAGAAGCGTAACCGCTAGAGATGTTACTCCTCCCATACCCTTTGAGAAGCTGGCACTTGGAAAATCAACCTGCATATCCGGCACGTCGTACTGAGAATACTGGAGTCAAGAGCTTGATTAATATCTTTTGTACTTTTTGCCAGAGCTAGAACAACGCGGGCATCATTAAGAAAGATTAGACGACTTGAAGGATCTTTTAGAAGTCCACCATGTAAAGCTCAATAATAACCTTCCAGTCAGAATTTGCTATCGGCCCAGTTGCAAGATGTTATTAATGCTCTTTCGAGAATTCTGACTGAATTCCTCTTCAATATAGATTGTTGCAGGAATAATATGCTGGTAAAAGAGGTGTACAGGCGAGAAGAAAGGAGTAGGTGCTCATAATTTACGTGTGGAACACAAATAGACGCAACCAAATAGAAGACTGACCTTGGAGTAGGGTGTTGAACTGCGTCCTAAGGAAGTTCCTCACTCTTTGTTCTTGGTTTGCTACTTCCCTTTGGTCTCGGACATCTATCCGCATCTGGGCCTAACTTACAATGATACCTTTGCGAATAGGCTGTGTGCTCCTCAAAAGCATTTGAGTCTGGTTTACCAGTTTGGCAACAAGTGAAGGACACCTAACAAAACCAGTGCGTGTTTTTTGACTCTGAGGGAATCTTCGGCATAATAATTACTCCTGTGGAATGACTGGAAAGTGTTAGTGTCCCTCACCAATGCTCACATTAATTCTAATTCTCAGCCTCTAATATATACAAATGACAAGCAAGTGAATTATTGTGCAGCCTCTGTTGGATATGTTGCTGGCTGGAAAGCCCAGAGCCATGGATGGTGACTTGGAAGGATTTAGTGATAACTTGATCTTATAAGGCCCTTCAGAGACCTGGCTGACCATGGATGAAGAACAGGTCCATTCTGCCTGGCTTTGAATTCGTTGGTCTATTCCTGCAGTTAAATCTTAAGGACTAACAAAGGAAGAGCCTTCTGGAGGCTTGTCAATTCCTAGCTCAAGCAGAGTGTTGGGCGTGGGCAAGCCAGAAGCTAACGCTTGGTGATGCTTCTGCTTCTCATTTAATTGTCAGAGTTCTTTCTATGCGTTCTTTCGATTGATGTTGCTAGGAATATATATATCTGCTCCTACGTTCCTCCCCCTTATCATAGCAACCTAATATCTGGGCAATGATTTGGAAAGAGACAGTTAATAAAATTAAATGTCCAACACCCTAACGTTACTTTAGTTTTGGCAGGGAGACTTAATGGCCAGGTAGGGCGGCCATTTTTTAACATAACTTTGTTTATTCTGGTGTTATTCTGAAGGATTATTTACTAAACTATCTCCTCCCTGGCTTTGCCAGTGATTACAGAAATGAAATATTGCAGGTACAACAATTTTTTTCTATGAATTATAACTGTACTCCTTATATTATAGGAGATTATATTATCTCCTCTATATTATTCTCCCTATATTATCCACTCCAAGTAACTCAGTAGCGTTCTACAAGATATATTGTGTTCAGAAGGAGGATAAGCTTGAGAGGGTTCACAGGAGTAGACAAGAGGGGCCCATGTGAGGGAAGGTAGTGATCACAACAATTTCAGTTTATGTTCAAGGCAGTTCAGATATAGTGGAGGAAACTCATCTTGTGGCAAAAGCTTTTTTGTAAATCTGGAAGTGAAGACAAGATCGAATAACGTCAAATGAGCCAAAGTTGTGGATACGGCGGTCAATTATCTATTTTTTTTTTGTGAATTCTGCACAACGCTCAGATCTGGAGAAGCTTAATTTCCTCGATGTCATCTTCACGCCTCAGACATAATATTATGCCCAATTTTTTGAACAATCTAATGCTCATTCAGTGAAGAAATTTCTTACTGTCAAACTTCCGATAAGAAACCGCCAACAAGTTGGAGTTTGCTGATTTGAAATTCTGACTGTTCGCACAGTAGAAAAATATTTGAGAGACTGCAATACTACGGTTCAGCGTATCCCACCATCAAAAAACTGATAAGCAACATTGAAAATTAGGCATGATTATAAGAATTGATAGCATCAAGGAAAGGCTTCCTTTTAGAATAATTATGGGTTGAACTTGGAAATTTGGGGCAAAAAGGGTCAAATTCAGCTTTTCTTTTGAAATGCTGTCTCAGGTATTTTGAAGGAATGTAAATTTAATCTTGATAACCCCCTTCCTCGCTTCAACCTGGAGAATTTTTATTCTAAATCTTCTTTAAAATCAATTGCAGAACTCTATGCATACCCAAAGCACATGATTTATTAATTTTTAGAAAATCTCCCTAATCTGGCCCCCTTCTTCTGTTTCAAGAAATTAACATTCCATTATTCGAATCATTAAAAGCTATTTTAAGGCACTTGGTGATGATTTTTTGCCCCCCGGAATATTTAAGACTTATATGGTACTGGGGGTCGCCTTTGGGAATGGCCATTATTGTTCCTTACATAAAAAGGAGATAGAGACAATCCAATTAATTACAGACGATAAGCCCTAATATGGAATTGTTGCTAAATAAATGTATGCAAAGCATGTTGAGCAAAATTGAAATCTGGGTTATGAGAATAATATTTTGGTGGAGGAACAAGCAGGCTTAGCCCAGAGTGATCCCCCCTTAACAATAGAAAAATTTAAATTTGTTTTTCACATTATATCCACTTGGTAACAAAGGTAATTTAAAAATGGGTAAGAAATTCTTCTTCTCCTCGTGTTGCTACACTTTTCCCAGCCACTGTAACACAGGCTCTGGCCACAATGGGGGGTAATCATGGAAGATCATGTGATGTAACAGGGTTGTGTAGCAGGGCTGGCAGTTTTAATAGTGTTCCATTGTCTGGGGAGCCTCCCCAGTCGCATTCTGTGGATAACCATCATAGGTTTGTTATCCCCATGTTCTGCATCAGGGCCTTTGCATCTCCGCAACCCCAGTTCTAAGGCGATTCAAGGCAGGTGCCAAATTTTGCCATGGCCTCACCTGGACTTGTTGGGAGGATTCTTTGGCTCAAAAAAGGAGGTTATGGGGTTTCTCCTGTAGAATGTTTTGGACCAGGCTTCTATCCTGCAAGCTCTGGGATTGTCCATCCAGGGTTGTACTGAGTTGTAAAAACTCTACCTTGGATTTTAGCCTTTTTTGGTGGAGGAACATGCATGGAAAAGAGGAATGGCGACTAACGTCATCATTCCTGGATTATGTGCGTTCCAACTCTTAAGATACTCTCTTCTGACTGTAGGAGGGGCAAATTCCAGACATCAGCAGGTAGAGGTCATCAATTCGGGTAGGCTTGAAGACAACCCCAGAGATGGCCCTAACAAGCCTGTATTTAGAAACAGGGTCCAGCAGCTTCTTGGCATGTGAGGAACGTCCCCCAGACAGGATGCAGTTCGGCTGCGGAGTAACACAGGCAAAGGGCATGCCGCGATGGTTCCTGGGTCTGTTCCCCACTTGGAGTTTGCCAGGCTTTCCTCAAGATGTTATTCCTGGCTCCCACCTTTTGCCTTTGTCTTGCTGACGTGGTCCCCTTGAAACTGAGAGTGCGGTCTAGAGTGACTCCCTAGATACACTGGTTTGTCTAATGTTATTCCTAAGTCTCTTGCCATATCAGTGGACCTTCAGTTTGCGGTTTGCCATCGTGAACCCTTGAGTGATGAAAGCACTGACTTGAAAGTCTTATCTGGATTTGGCACCGAAGATGGTTTAGCAAGCAATAAGTAGGTGGTCAGGACCCTCTAGTGCTTACACTTTAGCGTTCTTGTCAAAGATCCAGAAATGAACTGGGGACTGAGAGGCCTAGCACAGGTCGTCTGCAAATACAGGAAGCTCCTAGTGTTCGGTGGATGGTTGATCGTTTTGTAGATGTTGAACAAGAGTGGAGCAAGAATGCTGCCTGAGGAAGCCCATTTTCTGTCTGCGCCATCTGCCTTCAATCCGTCCATGAGATCAACAAAAGAAGTGTCTGTTCTCCAGCATGTTTGGATCAAGAGAAAGTCAGGCTGGCATCAATGTGTAAATCTTGTACAGCTTCTGCACAAGTACTCTGTGGTTGACTGTATCATAAGCTGCAAGACAAGTCAACAAAAACAGCAACCAGTTATGAGTCCCTTCCATAACCATCCTCCAATAAATTGGAGTATAGGTTAAGGAGTTGCTTGGTGCAGGACTTTCCAGGTCTGAAACCAGCTTGCTCAGGAAATTCAAGCTGCTGATCAATTAATGGCACCATGCGATTCAGGATATCCTCCTCAAACCAGTTTTAGTATGTCAATGACAAGAGCAGGGAGATGGGTCAGAAGTTATTCTTCGGGTATGGCAGGATTCTTTGCCAGGCTTCAGGATAGCCACAACTTTAGCCCACCTCCCCATAATCTTAGGTAGCTTCTTGGTTACAAGACAACTGTTGAACAGTGTCTAAGAAGCCACTTGAGAGCCACTGGTCCAGGTGTTATACATTGTTTCACACAAGATGTCATCAAAGACCAGCTGCTTTGTTGTTTTTCATTGTCTTGTGCCAAATTTAGCTCGTTCATAATGTGAGGCTCTGGGAGGTCAGAACATTCCTTGTTTTCTTCAGATGGCTTTTGGTAGTTTAGTTCTCCCAGGATGATGGTTTGGGTTTCCCGCTATTCAAAAGGATTGATGAAGCGCACTTGATCTGCTGTGACTTCAGAGAAGTGGTTGGGGCCTTTCCGTGTAGGCATTTCCAGCTTCCTAATTGTCTTTCCACGGCTTTCAGCTGCTAACTAGTGAGTCATATCTATAGACTCAATCAATTCTTGCCAAAGCTCTCCTTCGCCTCTCTGCACGACACGGCCAGATAAGACTTCCCCAAACTTCCAAAGAATATCACTCCAAGGGATTTGCCACCTGGAAGAGATTGATAATACTCCTTGTATATCAATCTCTAAGAAATAAGAAATTATCATGTATTTAATTGATCTAAGTGCGGCTTTTGATTTGTTAAACAAAAATACCATTGTGGAGGAAAACTGGCGGACCTGACAACATAGGAGCCCAGACTCCTTTTTCTGGTTAGGGCTTTAACTCAACTTACCATGTTGAAAATCCGTACTGGCGTAATGGAGCCCTAATCTAAGAGATAACCTACCAATATTAGGCGTAAGAACAGGGCTGCATTTTATCCCCCAATGCTTTTCAAATCTCTATGTCAATTATTTACGCAGGATCCCTGCAATGCAGTAGATTTGATAGCCCAAAAATTCTTGATAAATTTAATTAATACTCTTTTATAATGTCCGATGACATGTATTAACGGCTTCATGTCACAAATAGGCTGAGAAGACTGTTGCATAAAGCCTGAATACCCATACTGTAATTTGAAATTTTTAAATATTAATAAAAGCAAATCCAAAGATGTGTTTCCAGCACAAAAAGTAGGAAATAATAATTGGCAGATATTATGGGGAGACAATCAAACAAGTAAATTCTTTGATACCTATCTTTGGAAGTGGTCTATACTATACACGATCTGGTTTAAATCCACTTTCAAAAGTAGTGCATTAAAGCTGAGATAAGCAACCAAATATTATATATTATTTAACCAAATTAATTAACCCCAGAGCCACTTTGACCCTAGGAGTTGAAAGTATTTAGGGCAAAAATCAGTTCCAATGCTGACAATATGGTGCAGAACCCGGTGGGGTTTAAATAAAGCCTCCCCAACTTAAAAACAAACACAAAACCCGCTTTTTAAAGACACTTAATTGGGGACTGGAAAAAACACTCCTGCTCTCAGCAAGTCAGCAGCGGAAATGGTAATCACTCCTTACATAGCCACTTAATATATTAAAAACATTTAAACATACTGGCTAAAGATACAATCAATGATTCGATATAGACTCCATAAACTATGCATAACTGACCAGTTCAAATAAGTTCCAGTTTAACCTCCTGGCCATCAACTCCTACAAGCCACCCAGTCAACTCCACAGAGCCATCTTAAGACATGGGTTTTCTACCCAATATTTATTGTCAAGGGCTTCCCAGGCAAGGCCAATTTTTAAATAGAGAGTCTTGGATATTAGTGCCCAGACTGACATGGAATTATTAGCAAAAAACAGATCTATGAGATGGTTGGCTAAGAATAAAAACAACTTCCAACCTGAAAAATACCTTTCAATGGGTATGCCACAATTACAGAGAAGAGCCTACACCAGAGCCAGATTTGAGTTACTGGATTCCATGTCCAGACCTGGGCGCTTCCACCATGTACCATACCACAAGAGAACCTGCTTATGTGGTTTATCTGCCATTGAAGATATTTCCCACATCTTGTTCAACTGTCAAATATATGCCCCCATTAGGCTTGAATATTTATTATTTCTACTGGAAAGAACAGCCCACTGGGAATCAAACCACAGATTATTCTATTTCCTCCAGGCCTCTAATGTACACATTGTTCGTAGGACTGCTAAGCGGTCCTAAGAACACAGTATATTGAACAAATTGGTATATCCTGCAAGGGTAATCTATTATCCGATTTCTGACTCCCTGGTTTTACACATATGTTTTCATTATTGTATTCTTATATATCTAACTTATCTGTATTTTGTTTTGTTATATATTTACATTATGTTATTGATAAGGTCTTATGATGATTCAATAAAATAAACAATACAATACATTAATGGAACGGTTTGCCTCCAGAAGTAGCGGGTGCTCCACCTCCAGAAGTAGCGGGTGCTCCAATTCTGGAGATTTTTAAGAAGAGGTTGGACAACTATTTTTCAAGAAAGTTATAGGGTCTTTTGTTTGTGCAAGGGGTTGGACTAGAAGACCTCCAAGATCCCTTCCAATTCTGTTATTTTTGAAAGATTTATTATAAATGTGTAAAATAATTTTCTTCCACATCAACATCCTTCATCAAGTTGTCTTTATTGAGGGCAAAATCAGGGATACTGCTTAACATTCCTTAAGGAATGGGAGATCAAAAGTAGTTGTAATTCTTTCTTTTGCATTGGTCAGGTTTAAACTGGAAGAATGCTGTTCTGGGCATTGTTTTTTTATGAAGGGCAATAGCAAGCTGCAATATGCTTCCCTCCAGTTATTTATTAATATTATTTTAAAATCATGGCAAAATGTAAAATTAAACATATAAAACTATGGCAGAAGACAGTAATTTTAATTCACTTTATTATTTGATTAAAGTTTTATTCCAGCTTTCTTTCTTGGACTCATAATAGCATATAGTATGTAGCATTTCTACCTCAAATTTTAGCATCATCACAGGCTTGTGTGGTTGACTAGGCTGTGAAGTTGTGACCATGAATTCCCAAGGCCGTGGTCTTGAATAGTGGATTGTTGTGCTCTTATCAAATCCTAAAGTATCACTCCATACAGGTAGTCTAAACTTGTAATCATTCACTTAGTGACTGTTTGAAGTTAAGTTGGACTTCCCAGATACTTACAATGTGGTTCTGAAGTTCCAGTGGCCAGCCCTCCTCTGACATGTGACTGCAGTTTGGGTGCTCGGCAACCGGCTTCCACTTATGGCCATCCTGTGATCATATGACGACAATTTATGCCATTTTTGCTGCAAACCGGC
Organism: Laticauda laticaudata; assembly: GCA_004320025.1. Lineage (NCBI taxonomy): Eukaryota > Metazoa > Chordata > Lepidosauria > Squamata > Elapidae > Laticauda > Laticauda laticaudata. The sequence continues at coordinate 15,748 of BHFT01016959.1, forward strand.
ATTTACTTCCAGTTTTAAGCAAAAACTGCTTCATAATGAACAATGGGTTTGCTAATGACTATACAGTAGCACTTGTTTACAATTGCCAGAAAAAAGGTCATAAAATAATTTTGATCAGTCATGTGATGATTTGCTTTATGACTGTCACAACTTACAACCTTAATTGCCAGGCTCAATTACAGTTGTAAATTGTGGACTTCCTATATTGTGTTCAAAATGTTCAAAAAGGAGTCCAATATAAGCTAATGTGTGAAGTAAAAATAAATGTATGGGCTGTTAATTTTTACATCTATTTTGATCTCTTCTGAAGACAATGATCTCTCGTGTGACAATGTTTTTGCAACACACAATGCAGGGTCAAAAGAAGAGAAAGGAAAGGCTGTTTCTCCTAATGCTGTTACTAAATAATGAATTATGATTTTATTCACAATACAAAGATTCACTTGGATACCTTGGGAATGTTTTGCTAAAATAAATGTTTCCCCAACAAACAGCTTATTCAAAGATCCCCTCCCCCACAAAAGACTCCATGGCAAAATAGGATACATAAACATTGAAGTTATTATCCTCTCTTCTTCAGGGAGTGATGGCTTAATTTGGACACTGTATATCGGTGCTACTTGAAGATGAACTGAATTGGTAATTGATACAACCAACTGGGCTGGCATGTGCAGAAAAGGATCTGTGTGTCAAGACAACACAATATCTGTTAACACTCAGAAGAACAACTGATTACTTTTTTTCCTAGGACTCAAGACTTATATGAAATTCTCTTATCATTTTATTCACACAACCACCATCTTTAACCGCCACGATGGTGCAGTGGTTAGAGTGCAGTACTTTAGGCTACTTCTGCTGACTGCCAGCTGCCTGCAATTTGGCAGTTCAAATTTCACCAGGCTCAAGGTTGACTCAGCCTTCCGTCCTTCCGACGTGGGTAAAAGGAGGACCCAGATTGTTGGGGGCAATAGGTTGACTCTGTAAACTGCTAAGAAAGGGCTATAAAGCACTGTGAAGCAGTATAGATATTGCTATCTTGTGAGTAGTCTAAGAACACCAATATAAACACTTAAATAATACCACCACCACCTAATTTAAATCAGGACCTCAGCCTAATGTAGTGCATGTCCCAAGGGATGAAAGTGGCTGGCAGTAGAATTAATTATTTAAAGTATATTACACCTTTCCTACAGGAGCCATTTCCATGGCTTTTCTGGAAATGTCCCTTAATTGTACCCCTGGACCAGAATTCTGTGAGAATCTAAGTATTCTGCATCTTCTCAAGTCAATGCCTAAACCACTATACAGATAGTCCTTGACTTACAACCTATCACTTAAGCCCATGTCCCACTACACCAACGGATGCAAAGAGGATGTAAAACGGACAAAAAACCTTGCCATCTATTGGAAAACGCGATGCATCCATTGTGTACTCACTGCATACGTGTTTCATACGCACTATCCATCAAACATCCATCTACTGCTATTTCATCTGCTCAAAAAGTTTTGAGC
>BHFT01016960.1:0-59823 GCA_004320025.1 Laticauda laticaudata
AGGAGCTGTTCTCTGGCCAGAGAGGAGCTGGTCTCAGAGGCTGTGGAGAGAGAGGGTTGTGAGAGGGGCTGCTTGGCTTCAGTGGACGATCTCACTCCAGGAAGCTGCCCTGGCATCAGTTTAGTTCTCTCTGTCTGTCAGTTGACGTGGCCCTGGCTGATTTCTTGAGGTGCAGCTTCCAGTACAGGTGTGCTATGTTGTCACGCCAAGAGACACCTTCGAAGTAGTAGCCAGCGCTCTCCGGCCTTTCTCTTCAAGCAGCCTGCTTCCTTTTTGTCCTGTCCCTGTCGAGGCCTCTGTGGTCCCCTTCCACATACAATTCTCTCTCAGCCTCCTCAGCTCTCTCCTCTCGTCGTCTCCTCCTATGGAGTTTGCCTCCCTCGTTCTGCCTATCCTTTGGCAGGACGATTGCGGCTATGAGGGGTTCCGTTTTGTAGTGGGCTGCTCTCCACGCCCCGCAGCGCGCATACCGTCGGATATTTACATTCGAATCACGCAGCGAACCCAGACACGGCCAGCAGCACTAGCAGGATTCATCACGACCTATCCAGCAGCTGAGGCAAGCAGGTCCGCACAGCAGGCAGGATCAGAGATAGCAGGAGGTAGCCCAGCGCGCCGCACACAGGGCCGGCAGGACCAGGAGCAGTGCGGTGCGCGGCCGCGACCGCCAGGAGCAGCAGGAGCATGAGGACAGCAGTACGGGCTACAGCGGTAGCACCAGCAGGAAGCCCGCAGAGCAGCAGCTCGCTCCTCCCCAGGAGCAGCATCGCGAAGCACCACTGCCAGGCCATCATCAGCAGAGCAAGATGAGGCAAGTAAGCACACGCCATAAGCTAGCAGTCAGCTCCTCCAGAAGCAGAAGCAGAGAAGCCAGACCCGCAGAAGAGCGAACCAGCTACAGAAGCCCAAGCAGAAGCAAGTAAGGCCGGGTGTGGGAGGGTGCATTGCGGTGCCCCTCTTGCCAGGGTCAGTACGGGCTGTGTCTTATCTCTCTTTGGCCGCCTGTTGTGGGTGCGTGCTGCACAAGCCTGGCAGGAGGCAGGCAGGCAGGCAGGCTGGCTGGCTGCAGGAAGGCTAGCAGGAAGGCAGGCACCAAGCTGGCAGGACAGGTGGCAAAGGCTGGCACCAAGGCTGCAGGAAGGGCACACCAAGGTGGCAGGCGACTAGCAGCAGGTAGGCTGGCAGGTAGGCAGGTAGGAAGCAAGGTGCGCAGGCAGGCTGGCATAGGCTGGCAGGGAGGCTGGCAGGAGACTGGCAGGGAGCGTGGCAGGCAGGGAGCGAGGCAGGCTGGCAAGGCCTCGAATTTCGAAGCAGGTCTTGCCTCTGAAGGTGACCTGCTGCCAAGCTGCTTCCTTATATCCGCGGGCTGATGCAATGCATCCTCCCCGCATGCGCAATGACACTGGCACCGCTGTGCATCCGCAGGCTTGCGCTCTGGCGATCCGTTCATCGTCGGCATTGGTCTGCATCGCCTGTATCCGTTCCGTGTTCCACTTGCCTGTGGCCTCCCGAAGCCTTGCGGATGTGCCATACCCTCTCATCCGCTTCCATCCGCAGGCTCCGTTCGCTACTGCTTTCCACTCGCCTGCATCCTCCCCCGTCCGTTCTTTCGTTCCGTGTTGTCCGCTCTGGTTATGCAAATTTTTGCCCCTTTTGAGAGCAGATAACAATGGATGGAACATTTTTCTCTGCTGTGTCCTTTTTACTAACGTTTTGCATCCGTCGGCCAGTGTGACAGGGCCTTAAGCCTCAGCTTGTATTTTCTGTGCCAGAGTAAGCCCTCTTTTCTACTTAGGTTTCCCCGTCACTGAATTACTACACAGATTATTTATACCCATGAAGAATACAGATTTATGTTATGTAGTTATCTAGATATTTCAGGGAACTAAATTCTAGAATTTAGAAATGTAAGAATTTAACTATTCTCTGACTGAATCTAATTTGATCTTAAAACCCAATATCACATTTGGTTGCACTAATACAATTAGATAGAAGACTCTAGGGATTTCTAGGGCTGTAGACTATTCTAGATTATGATCCTCAAAAAAAGTTGGCATACTAATTGTGCATTGTTGCTTGCAAACTCACAGTTATGTTCAAGTATTCACCCGAAGTTCAAAATAACTCAAAGAAAACCTTATTAGTTTACTGTCCATACCACTTCCTTTTTTGGATATTGATGATAGAACATTTTATAATATTACAACAGTTTTCCAACACTTTCTTTGACCTTGGAGAACACATCATAATACATCCATTTAAAAAACAAAAATAGCTTTTTATTTCAGAAGTCTATAATATACTTGCCTTCAGATATGAAGTTGAATCTTCAGGATGGACCTTTTTAAATATAAAATTAACAATTTTCTTTTCCTTTCTCTTACTTTTAAGTTGTTTAATTTTATAATAATTGACCTTCTAAACCTTTTCATTCTTTCTTATTGATTCTGACTACTTAAAATCCCGAAGTTGAAACTTGTAATATAGAATTATCCACTCTTTTTAAATAGTTTCCTGTTTTAGATGTCTCAATCCAATTATTCAAAGGACAGTCAAATGTCCTTATGTTCAGCTATCATTCAAGAATCAGTCTTGTTGTCAGCTTTGTCAGTGCTGGGAATAATTACTCTGCTTCTTCAAATAACTATCCTTGAACTCAGTCTAATACATCATAAGCTTCTGAGACATGATATTTATTTATTTAGCCTAAATTTAAAATGACTGGAAACTCAGTTTCAAAAGTGCAATATATACAACATCAAACCACTTGGAGCACTTCAAAGCAGAACAAAGACTCCATTTTATTTTTTGAATATTTTAACATTATCTATGTACTATTTTATTATATCATCCACTAAGAAATGTCTAGCTAATTGCATTTTTCTAGTCTGTCATCATGAAGTTCTACTGTTGGAGATTTGAACTCAAAATGTTAGACGATGTGTTCATGAGCTAAAATGAAATAGATTGTCCTGCTACATTCCCTTTCTTTTTATATTCTTCAGTCACTGGGGAAAAGCTCATAGTTCAGAAACTCCAGCTGGTACAAAATATGATAACTAGTTTTTTTTAAAAAAAAATATACCTAAAAGTGGCTCAATTTGCACAAGGAAATGATTTCCCTAAAATGGAACACTGCTCATGAGTGATGAAAACAAAGCAGATTAGCAAAATAACAGTTGGAAAGAACTTTGGGGGTCTTTTAGTCCAAACCCCTGCTCAAGCAGAAAACCCTATACCATTTCAGATAAATGGGTATCCACTCTCTTCTCTCTTATTAAAAACTCCAGTGTTGGAGCATTCACAATATCTTGAGGAAAGTCATTCCACTGATGAATTGTTCTAACTGTCAGGAAAGTTCTCCTTCATTCTAGGTTTGTTCTCTTCTTGATTAGTTTCTATCCATTGCTTCTTGTCCTGCTTCAGGTGCTTTGTAAAATTGGTTGATCCCTTCCTCTTTTTGGCAACCTCTTAGATTTTGGAACACTGCTATCATGTCACCCCTAGTCTTTTGTTTCATTAAACTATACACACCCAATTCTAGCAATGTTTCTTTAGCCTCTTCTTTAGCCTCCAGTCCCCGATTCATCTTTGTAGTTCTTCTCTGCACTCTTTCTATAGTCTCAACATCTTTTTTTATATCATGGCGACCAAAACTTGCTGCAATTTTGCTTTTAACATTTAATGACTATTGTGTTTTTCCACTGGGAAAGCTACATATATCTTAGGACTTATGGCCTTTAAGAATGTTAACCAAAGTCACTTCTTTTTCTATAGACATCAAAACAACAGAAATTATGCAGGGAATAATTTACAATAGATTTATTTGATCTATATGTTGCAATATTTTTTTTCACATCAGCCAACAAGATCAAAAACTATTTTTTGCCCTTCTTGGCATATAAACAAATATTCAATGCCCATTAATTTTAATGAGTTTTTCAAAACTGTCAAGGCTGTTTAATAGCTGAGATAAGCACTCATCTAAGTTCAGAAAGCTGGAAAGTATTGGATTAGTGAAAGCTGTCCCACAAGATCTCATATTGATTTTCTTAAAAGCATTTTCTTCCAGTTAACAATGCAAAAATCAAATGTAGTCTTAAATTGAACTAAATGTGAAGGATGAAGTAAATGCTGGCAATGAAATACAGGATCTTGGATTGTCTGGGGAAGTTGAAGCAGATGGTAAAAAAAAAAGAATGAAAAAAAGAGAAAAATATGATCTATACTGAATTAAGCTTTGCAGCACAAAATTCCAACAGCTGATTTCAAATGAAGATATCCTTAAGAATTCAGCTTCCAAATATTAAATATTGTGTTGTTAATGAGATAACCATATAATTGTTATTTTGGATGAAATAGATAAAAACATGAGCTTCAGCTGCAGAGTGAAACAGAAGTATAAAATTGGGACGGGGCAGCAAGAACTGCATTCACTTTTTGATATGTTAGGGACCATGCTCCATAATGCAATGCTCAAAGTTAGGTTAAATTTAATTTCAATTACATTTATTAAAATACAATTGATATTGTTACTCTTTCACCATGGTTACTCTTTCACCATCATAGCAACTTTACTATCAGTCACTTTCAACTAAATTAGTAACTATTTTTGTATTGATCTCAAGAGTATGACACTCAAAATGTTTTTGGGTCACAAGAAGCTCTGTGCCCTTGACTGATCTATCCTTGCCCCTAAGACTCACAATACATCCTCTTAGAATCTGAAAAAAAGTAAAGTCCTACTTAAACTCTGACTCCAGAATCTTTCATTACTTACTAAAGATGTTTGAATATTGTTCAGTAGCTTCTGAAGCACCACAAGTGTCTGATTCATGACCTGAATGTTAGCAATCAGGGTGAAGAAAATTAATACGAAGTTGCCAATCCTTCCCACAATGTGGGAATGCAGCCATTAAATTGCACAGGAAAAAAAGAAAGTGGTATTTCCTTGAGGTAGAGCTGGCATAAACAGTATGTTACTTTCCTGATATTTTGGATTTCACAGAATCTTATAATTCATGAATTAGAAGAAGCCAAATAGGTCATCTAATATTCTGCTCAATCCAAGGATGTACTGAACTATCCCTGCCAAATAGTCATTCATAGGCTATTCCATTGTTGCTATTAGAAGATGCCCTCTCCTATTCCCTGAATGTGATAGTGCAGTGGTTAGAATGTAATATTTAAGGCTAACTCTGCCCTTCGCCTGAAGTTTCAATATGATAGGATCAAGATTGATTCAGCCTTTCATCCTTATGAAATCATTAAAATGAGGACCCAAATTGTTGGAGGCAATGTGCTGACATTGTAAACCACAGAGAGTGTTGTGTCGTAAAGCCCTGTAAAGAGGTATATATGTTTAAGTGCTATTGCTATTTCTCCTAATGTGAACATGCCATTTCCTATTTTATATTCTAATTATGTTGTTAAAATAAATACCACTTAATGATTAAATACACAAAACTCCAACTGAATACCGTCACACAACTTTAGAATATTCACACTGAAAATCAGAGATCTTGATTTACTCCACACACTCTTTGTGATTAAGTGACATGTAATTCCATGATCTGTAATGCAGTATAATTGTATGCATTTTTTCTCAGAATTAAGTCCAATTAATTTTTGTGGAAATTATTACCAGGTAAGAGTGCACATTTTCTTTTCTTGTTTTGCTTTTTCTTACTTAAGACTCATTGCAATGTAAGAAAGGCATGTACTGCAATTAAAAGAAGCTTCACAGTGCAATTTATTTGGTCAGTTTTACAATGGCTGACATGTTCCTTGGTAATGGGATTGTGTTTTAAGAGAGGGTCACTAATTGCCTTTCACACATGGTGATGACTAGGCTAATTTAGTAGAAGCTGTTAAAAGAAAGAGAAATTTAAACAAGTAATGCTCTATTCCCACAGAAGCAGAAGTCTTAATATCATTGGTGAACATTCAGGGTAATGTCAAGCAATGGATTGTTCCTGAATTAATATTTCCTTTCTGGTAATTAGATGGTTGGTTAGTTGATTGGTTGACTGATTAAAAATATTTAACCCCAGATTTAAAAAAAAAATGTTCAGTGATTGTAAAGGTTTGTGAGCTTATCTTGGATATTACGGGTCAAAAGTGATGACAAAGTGATTGGAAAATTCTACTGGGCTGACTCACAGTTAGCCTCTTCAATTGGACCTTGTCTAAGTTTGCATAGCTAAGGAGGGTCAGAAATGGTTAATATTTTCATAGAAAATTATCAAAAAATTCCAGGGTTGAAATTAAATTAAGAAATTAAAAACAGACATCCCCCCCAAAACAACCCACCTACCATTCTGGAAGGAGGCAATCATAAATCAATTCCAAATCATATTATTGATAAAACAAAATAGTTACACTGACATAAATTCATTTGTTAGCAGCAGACACAGAACCGGTTCTGTGTCTGCTGCTCTTCAGAGCTACCGATTCTACAGAGCTGGGCAGAACTGGTAGCATCCCACCCCTGCTTACTTCTACTATTCCACAGCCATTTTTATTCACCTTCTACTATTCCACAGCCATTTTTATTCACTGGACTATTTGAGAAATAAATATTAAGGTATTTATATCAGTGTGGCATGTAGCTTCAGATTGTTTTGCTTTTTTGGAAATTTGAATATGTTTTGTGGGAACTCTGACAAATGGCTGCAATGGTGGGCATAGCCAATCTAAACGTCATTTATCAAAAGGCAAACTAGTGAAAGCAGTGAACATTAGTGCTTTGCATCCTAGCTATGTAGCATATGGTAGAATATTTGTGTCTGTAGATCAATTAAAAGAAAATGAAAGACAGAAGACAGTAATATTCCTGGTTCTTAAGTATAATAATTTATTAATTTAGGTACAAATAGCAATTATAATTAGCTAAATGAGTTTTTTATCATTGATGAATAATCAGATTTTTGATTAGAACTGTATATCTATTTTGATCATAACAAGTGTTTCTCATTAAAATTGTATAATTTTAATGATGGAATGGAAAATAATAGATATTATTTCTTTGGAGTGGGAAGTCCACTAAAAGGTAAAGTTGTAATAAAGTGCATACTAAAATAGTTTGGGGGTTTCTAATAAAGCAATATATGTGTAGAAATAATATATATGGTTTTGATTATTTAAATGCCAGAGGCAGAATATTTTGTGCCCATGTCACATTGCACCAACGGATGCAAAGAGGATGTAAAACAGACAAAAAAGCTTGCCATCCGTTGGTTAACGCGATGTACTCACTGCCTCCATTTTGCTTCTCCCTCTATCCGTCCAGCATCTGTTTATTGACATTTCATCCGCTCAGAAAGTTTTGAGCTGCCTCAAAACTTTTGCACAGAAAAATGTATCCAATTCGTCCGTTCTGCATCCTCTAGGCATACGGGGACATCCGTTCTGCATCATTACGCATCTGCTATATCCTCTAGGCATCCACTGTGCATCCGCACAACTCAAATCCGTTCCAGTAGTAAACGGACCGCAGGGAGGAAGTAGAACAGACACGCAGCGTTAGTAGCACGGATGGAGAAAGGATGAAAGCGGATGCAGCTAATCTGCTCTGCATCCACTATGCATCCGCTCTGCATCCTCTACGCATCCGCCCTTCATCCTCTACGCATCCGCTCTGCATCTGCTCTGCATCCTCTATGCATCCTCTCTGCGTCCTCCCCACGTCCGTTCCTTCCGTGTTATCCGCTCTGCTTATGCAATTTTGACCCTTTTGAAGCGCGATAACAACGGATGGAACATTTTGCTCATCCGTTGTGTCCTTTTTGCATCCGCTGGGCAGTGTGACATGCTTGCTGTGAATTCTGCAACTATTTTTTTTAATACAGCTAGATAACAAAAGATTCTTTTTCCACTCTGTGTGATGACACCTAATATTTCTCTTTGCCTTTCTGAAAAATGCACATATATAAATTGATATCCTGATCCCAGAATATTTCAGAATTCTTCTGAGATACCAAAGACAGTCAGAAATGAAGATGGCATTTTAGACATAATGAATTGATTCATTTGTACCTGAAATAATGTTATCTTGGGAAATTTGAATAAATAGATATCCAATACATAGTTATTAGGGATAAAATCTTCTCCTATCAAATTCTCACAATGATTTTACCACAGTGAAAAAAAGTTGTTTAGAACTTCTAAATGAGTATACATTATAATGTACTGGCTTTTGAAACAGTTAAAAACTTTCTACAAGTATAATGTATTATTCATATATACCCATTAAGGTGGAACAAATAATGGATGGTTCTCGTTTTATTGAGAAGTCTATTTTGCTGACACAGTAAAATCTTTACATAGAAAATGTATTCCAGGTATAGCCAAAAATGATGAAACAGCCACCATGAAAATGCAACAAGCCAGTCCAGTGCTTTTGAAGTTGCTTCAGTCAGCATCAATAGTTACCTTTATTGCACTTTTATTTCTAGGATCTTGGGAAACTCAATAGAGGAAGCTTAAAACCAAATAAACAAACTATGTTTTTCAGTCAGAAGTATGAAACATAAAATTCTTTTTTAAAAAAATGAAATAAAGCTCAGTAAGGCAATTGGCAGCCTCAGGGTTTCATGGTAGTCCAAATCTCTTGTTTCATTAGCCCCCACCCCACCAAACAAGCCTGATAGCCACAATTGTTCAAAAAACATGATGTGGCTTTACACAATTTTGAATCAGGAACCGGAATCATAACGGACATCCTTTACAAAAAGAGTCTTAATTTTGTTTAATAAACAAACAACTCCTTATTTAAAGAAGGTTAGAAAATGAATGCATGATATTATTTTGTAAACAATAACCTTTCTATTCTAATACTCAACCCCTTTCCAAGATGTTAAAAACAGTTCATCATCATCAAAACATGGCCTGACCCCTTTTTGTTTGGGTGTCTGGAAATGTCAATGCTTATTTTTGTGGTACACTGCCCAGAGTCATATTGTTTAACTGGGTGGTGCTTATAAATTTAAACAATAATATTGGGGAGCCTGAAAAATGTGTGGAATAAATAAATGCATGGATGAACCTACTAAGAATTCTCAATAATATTGATTGATTTTATTTTATTTGGTTTGTCAATTGCTTACAAAATAATAGGTATAAGTAAAAACACAGTTGTGAATACATGGATACATATAAGAAAATAAAAGAAACAATAGGACAGGGATGGTAGGACAGGGATGCTTATGCAAGCCTCCTACAGACCTCTTAGGAAAGGGGTGAGGTCAATAGTAGAAAGTCTAAGGTTAAAGTTTTTAGGGTTTGAAGAAGAAACCACAGTCAGGTAGAGTATTCCAGACATTGACCACTCTGTTGATTAAATCGTATTTCCTGCAATCATGTTTGGTGTGATAAACCTTGAGTTTGTATCTATTGTTTGCTCTTGTATTGTTATGGTTGAAGCATAACAATACAAGATAATACATATAACAACACAAGATAATACAAGATAACAATATAAGATAACAATATAATTGACAATGAAAGCTCTATTCTTTGCATTAAGCTCTTTTTAACCTTTATTTGACATCTATAAGCAATTCAGGTATAAATATAAGCAATGATAGCTATCAAATGGTTTGCAATAGGATGTGGCTTGATAGTAGCCAAAGTTCTGGTTTTTCCTGTGGTTACTTTCTGATACTAGAAGAGTGCTTTAGCTAAGATTTGCTGCAGCATCTTCATTTCTGCCTCTAGATGCTGAAAATTATAAGGGATCTCATAAAATAATGAAATTATTAAGGGAAGATCCAATGGCTGTATCAATTACAGTTGCTAGAAAATTACACAGAGATTCTCATTGTCACTTATACACCATGGCCCAACCATGGCTGGGCCTGGGAAGACAAGAGTTGCCAGAATGAACTGTTGTTGTTTTCCTGACCAGACTTTTGTCTAGCCCTCCTTTTCTTTAACACATCCCATCAGCATCCTGTCACTTCAGCTGTCTTTTTGCTGATATGTTTTCTGGGCCAATGTGATTTGCCTCTTGGCAATTAACTTACTTATCTCTGGTTACTGTCCACTGTTCCTTGTCTGATTTCAAAGTTGACTTCTTATCTTTTCCACTTACTTACATGTGCTCATCCTTTGGTAGGGTCAATTTTTGGTCATTCTACTTCAGCTACTTTCCCCCAAATTTTAGTCTATGTAACAAGACTAAGTCTGGAAAATCTCCTCCTTATTTTATCACCACTTCAACCAGGAAATATATAGTTGAACTATACTGAGGAAAGCATCCATTGATAAGATAAGTCTCCTAAGTCCCAGTAAGTTATTTTCAGACTGGACTTATTGGTACTGATATCCTTACAGGGGTGATTTCTTTATTAGAGTTAAAAAGTCCCCAAAGCTAGTTATGAAACCCCCGACCCAAATGGCTAATGAAATGTCAAAAAATTATATTCCTGACTTTCCTCTTCCTTTTCTTCCTTGTCCCTCTCCTTTTTCTCCTCCCCCCCTCTGCCTCCTTATCTCAAGGGAAAACTAACTGGCTCTGGGGAAAAAAAAACCAAAACCTCCTAGAAAACTCCCCCCAAAAAGTATGATGAATTTCAAACTGCCGCCTTCTACATAAAATCCTTTAATTGCTTTCCTGGGACAGAAATGTGGAATGGCAGAGAAGCAGGAAAATTTGAATATATAATGTAGAATAATAGGATTGGGAGTGACCTTGGAGGTCTTCTGCCTGCCTATGGCAGGAAATAGGAACAGCAACAGAGTTATATACCACTTTACAGCCTTCTCTAAGCGGTTTACAGAGTCAGCATATTGCCCCCAACAATTTGAGTCCTCATTTTAGACCACCTCTGAAGAATGGAAAGCTGAGTCAATCTTGAGCCTGGTGAGATTTTAACTGCTAAATTGCAGTCAGCTAGTAGTCAGTAGAAGTACTGCACTCTAACCATTGTGCCACCATGACTCATCCTATACTATTCTGGTCTTTCTTTGGGCTTGATGGGATGGATAGACATGATCATAGAAAGAGTAACAGAATAACAGAACAGAATAATGCAGTTAGGAGGGATACTAGAGGTTCTCCAGCCCAACCCTCATACCAAACAGGAGACCCCATTTTAAACAAATGGCTGTCCAATCTTTTCTTGAAAACTTCAGTGATGGAGCACCCACAACTTCCAGAGGCAATTGATTAATTGTTCTCACTGTCAGAAAATTTCTCCTTAGTTCTAGATCTCTCTTTAAAGCTTTTCTCCATTAATTCTTGTCCTGCCCTCAGATGCAAATTGTCTGTTGTTGAGACATGGGAGGTTGTAGTCTAGACTGAACATCTTACAAGCTGCTGCCAGAGTATCTCAGTCTCTCCAGAATTTTCTACCTGGCTTAGAGTCAAGCAGACACCTGAAACAGATAAATGATGGAGGGTGAATATATCCTAAATCAGTGTACATCTTTGTTGCATTTGCATTTGGCTTACAACCAGTATAATGAAAATATCATACATTCCATGTCAGAAGCCAAGTCTTCATGGTGATTATGTCCCTTCTCTTCCAACAAACATCTGATGATAAGAATGCATAACAAAGTAATTTCATGAGGTCTTTTGAAGAGTGTAAATTAAATAATTAAAAATGACCAGAAAAGAGGAATTCCACACATCTTTTTAATATAATTGTATAGATGATTCATTTTATAGCTCAAAAACACATTCAAGTGCAGAAACACATTCATGATGTACCCATTTTTCTGACCCGAGATTTCTCTTTTCAAACATTAAAATTTGGATTTCTCTTTGAATGAATTTCAACTATTTCTGCATGCTATTTGTCAGTTTACAGCAACCTTGCACTCCTTATTAATTACGGTTGTGGCAATCACATTTGATATTCAACAATAATCATAGCAACATTCATTGTAAAAGAATTTTTTTTCCTTAAAATAGATTGATTGCAACCACATTAAGATAGAGATTCCTGTGTTTTGACATTTGGAAATTTTATTCATATCTATTTAAGGAAGATGAGGATTCATTTATTGAATCAGATCATCAGTCAATCTAGAATGTTACTTTCAACATTGAGTAGCAACATTTTGGAAGTTTTGGACATCTGGAAGAGTTCTATCATCCCAAAACCATAGCTGGAGAAGCTAGCTATTATTCTTGAAACTTTATGCATGAATAATGTATTTTATATCTCTGAAATAATGCATGTCTTCAACAATTAAAACTCTGACCTTATCAATCAATCTAGTGGCCAAAGTACCTATAAATCAGTACCCAAGATGCTCATAAGTTACATAGTTCTTAATTTTTAGAGGTGTTTTCTACACTGCTGCCCAAGATTAATTTCAATGTTTTCAGAGATAAAAAAAAAAAGGAAACACTGGGAAGAAAAAATAGTAAGTAACATCTTGAACAAAAGAAATATGCACACTTACTTTCTAGCTTTTATCCCCTTCTCTATTCTGTTGCTTTCATGTACTGTATAGTAAAAGATACTGTTCCATTTTGTAAAATTAGTTTTAGGCATGTGAAATGTAAATAATCATTTTTTATCTTCTCTTCAATCAATTGTATGTCTTGATTCAGTTCTATGATGGGTACAGTCAGATGTTATAGGGTTAGAAATAATTCAGCATAGAGGACTCTAGAAAAACAATGGTTGAATGCTTATGACTACCTATTAATCAGCACCTTATTTACTTTAAGGCCCTGTCACACTGGCTGACGGATGCAAAAGATTAGTAAAAAGGACACAGCAGACGAGAAAAATGTTCCATCTGTTGTTATCCGCTAACAAAAGGGGCAAAAATTTGCATAACCAGAGCAGATAACACGGAAAGGAACGGACGGGGGGAGGACAACAGGAGGATGGAAATGGATCTCCACGGAAGCTAGCGGATGAAGCAGATGAGAGCTGGATGGCAATTCTGCAACGCTTCCGGGGGCTGCAACAAAGTAGATGCGAAGGATACGCGGATGCAGAGCGGACTCCGACGGATGAAAGCGGATGCAGAGCGGATCAGAGTGAGAAGCGATGAAGCGATAGCAGAGCCGGAAAAGCCTAGCGGATGCCTAGCGGAGCACAGTATTCAACTCACATGTGGGAAGAGTGCATTGCATCAGCCCCGCAGATATAAAGGGAAGCAGTCCCCAAGCAGGTCACCAATTCAGAGGAAAGACCTGCTTCCAGACACATCAGGCTTCCAGCCTGCCCTGCATGCCTCCCTGCCAGCCTCCCTGCAGCCTCCCTGCCAGCCTGTCCTGCCAGCCTTACTGCCCTGCCTGCCTGCCTTTCCCTACCAGTCTGCCTTGCCAGCCTTGGTGACTGCCTTCCTGCCTGCCTGCTGCCCCAGTGCAGCCTCCGCAGCTGCCTGCAAGCCTGGTGCCTCCTGCCAGCCTGCCTGCAAGCCTTGTGCCTGGCCTTCCTGCCAGCCTTCCGCCAAGCCTGCCTGCCTGCCTGCCAGCTTGTTGCCAGCCAGCAACCCCACAACCATGGGGAAGAGAGAAAGCCTCAGCCAATTTGCTGCAAGCCCTGGCAAAAGAGGGACAGGGCCCACCTCCATCCCTGTCCCTCACTCTGCTTCTCCTGGTGCTTCTGTAGCACGGGCATCCTCTTCTCAGCTGGGGCTTCTTGCTACTTCTGCTTCTGAGAGCTATGAGGCTGCCCTTCTGGCGGTGGTGCTTCTGTGATGCTGCTTCTGGAGGAGCTTGATGCTGCTGCTATGGCGGGTGCTTTGCTGGTGCTTATCTGCTGTAGCTGTTTCCTCGTACGGTCTGCTGGTCCTGCTGTCCTGCTGTCCTGCTTCTGCCCTGGGTCTGCTCGTCCTGCTATCCTGCTCATGTCCTGTCTTGCTCTCCTGCTGGCCTGCTGTCCTTCTCCTGCTCGATGCTCCTGTTCCTGCTCATTGCTCCTTCTCTGCTCTTGCCCTGTGCTGCTGCGCGCTGTGCTACTCTCTGTTGCTGATCCTCTCCTGCTGGTGCTTTGCTGCTCTGATGATATGATCCTTCTTCTGCTGCTGCGATGGATGATGATGATGATATGATATCTTTGTGCTCTGCTGTCGTGTGGAGGAGCAAGCCCCACACTGAAGCTGCCTCTGATGAGGGCCCATCTGTCCACAAAGGAGATAGAGGGCACATAGAAACGGAAGGAGCAATAACCCATGAGAGAAACACGGATTGAGTGGCAGAGTGGCTGAGAGAGAAATGACTATCTGTGTGAAGACAACAGCTCTACAGACACCAAAAGGAAGCAGTCTGGCTTGGGAGAAGAAGCAGAAGGTCTGCTACACCTTCGAGTCTCCTTGGCTAGGTGGAAAACATATCGACACCTTGTAACAGAAGCTGCACCTCAAGAAAATCTGCCAGGCACTGTCGAAGCTGCAGACAGAGACTACGTGATGGCCACTCAGCTCCTAGGTGAAATCCCCACTGAGGGAGCAGCCCCTCTACAACCCTCTCCGCCGGGCAGCCTGCTGAAGCAGTCCTCTTCCGCCGAAGTTTCAGCTCCTTCTCCAGCAGTTTTCTGTGGAGCGTCCCACGGTGAAGAACCCGCGGAACAGTTGTTTAACCATGGCGTCGTGTGAGAACTCCCTGCCACACGAGATGGGCGAAAAGGAACGTTCACTTCCACCACAGTTCTACCCGTAATCCACCCCCAGCGTCCACCCACCACAGAAGGCAGAGCCAGACAGAGGCAGACCACACTTGTCCTGCTGGAGATAGACACCATCTGGAGAACATAGATTCCTTCTCTCAGCTGGTCATACCGCTCCTTATCCTCCATCGCAAAGCCCTTCCTCAACTATTCAACCAGACCTCACAGACATGCGGGAACCCTATTACCCAGGGTGAAGACCATATTCAACGAAGCTTCTCACAACCCTCCAGATCCAGATGAACCTACTCCCACCAGTCAAAGTCTGCTCCTCCACCCCATGATATCCCTCCCATTCCAAGGCTTTCCACAGCCCCTCAGCCTACCAGGCTACGATTACCAGGAAGTCCATGCACACAGCAGATGGGCAGGGATTACCGTGATGGCAGGTACCTTTGGATGGGTTAATATCTGTGGAAAGGCAGGATACTCTGTGGGCAGGTAATAGCTGTGATAGATAAACCTCCAGTTCAAGCATATGACTGATGGTCCACCTCCCAGTGCCACACCTATGGCCCTTATAATCAATAATAATAATAGTCATCCATCACATGTCAAACACAAATCTTTATTTAAATGCCCTGTTCTGTAGCCACTCAACATTACATGGCCCAATCTCGATCAAGTGTATTGTAACAGGCTGAAGGAAGCATCCATTAATCATCTACAATTCCTGTCTTCGCCACTCCATCTCCAGCGGGAGTGCACTCGTAAACGGAGGTTGCCTGCTTCTTCCCTTCATTGGAGGGCTCTTTGGGCCTTCACATCCTCAGTTCTATCAGGGTTTGCTCTTCTGCCCTCCATTCCCCCAGCTCCATTCCCCTTGCCTTTTGGAGGTCCATAGCCTGTTCTGCTAAGACGGTACGGGTGCGCATGAGATGTGCAGATACATGCAAGCTTCCACTATCCTTCCTCAGGGTCTCTGGAGATGCTGCAGTGTTGGTGAATATGTACTGGAACTGTTGGCCAGATCCAAAGCAGTCCTTCACCCACCCGCCTTGCCCGGACAGCCTGTAGTGAAATCCTCTCCTTCACGCTTGAGCGTCTGGAAGGTAGGGCTCATGAGGTAGGTCAGGGAGAACGGCGTCAGTCCCCATGATGAAAGTTAGGGCAATTCTTGCGTGTCGTTGGGCAGGTGGTCGACTCTCGGAAATCCATGATGACGTTGCTATCCAGCCAGCACATCCTAGGTGAACGCGGTTTGTATACCTGGCATCTGAAGCTGAAGCTGTTGCCTGAAGCCATCGATGTACATGCAACTTGTAGCCAAGCACAACATGGACGAAGAGGACCCCATGACTGAAAGAACCCGCTGTAGTTGAACATAAGTAAACTCCGACTTGCTTGGAGCTTATGCGCGGCCACGTGCTTGCCAATCTATGGCTCCAACGGTGTAGTGGCGAGCATTCACCTTCCTAGATACCCACCTGCTCTTGCAACTTTCTTCCATCCTTTTCAGTGGAGGAGGCCATGCACCACTTCTCTGATCAGCAATCTGATGGTTGTGTTGTGCACCCTCCGAAGCCGTACTGCCATCGCTCCTGTAAGATGGTCCCTGAGGCCAGGTGTTCTGGGCAGTCCCTGACTATTGTAGTCCCCAATCATAGTGGAAAGCAACAGTACTGGGACAAAATAGATTACCTCTATTCTTCCAATTCTTTTGTTAGTTTGTGAGCATGTCATTAGCAAGCATACAAATATAAATTATTTCCTAAATAGAGTGTTATTTTTATCTAAAAGGCCGTTTCAACACTGCCCAATGGGATGCAAAACACATTTTGTAAGAAAGGACACAGCGGATGAGAAAATGTTCCAATTCCGTTTTGATCGCTCTCAAAAGAGCGGCAAAAATTTGCATAACCGAATGAACGATAACATGGAAAGGACATGCGAGCGGGGAGGACACAAGGAGGATGGAAGCGGCAGGCAGACGGCATGCGTAGAGGAATGCGTAAGGATGCAAGCGGATGTTGCCGTAGAGGTGCGTCTAGAGGAATGCGTAGAGCGATGCAGATCAGGATTGCAGACGCCGATGGCGAGCAGGAAATTAGGCAGATGCAAATTATGCATCCGCATTACTTACTTTCTCCGTCCTGCTCACAACGCTGCGCCGTCCGTTCCGCTTCCCTCCCTGCGCTACGTTTACCACTGAGATGATTTGGATTGCGCGGATGGCTGCAGCGGATTGCCTAGCAATTATAGCAATGCTAATGGAATGCAGAATGGATGTTCCCCCGTTGACCTAGAGAGATTCGAACGCGATGCATTGATACCATTTCCCGCTCAAAAAGTATTTGAGCAGGCTCAAACCTTGCTGAGCGGACATGAAAATGGTCAAAAGACGATGCTGGACGGATAAGAGAGCAAAACGGAACAAGCACGTGAGTACAGAACGGTAAGCATCGGCGTTAACCAACGGATGCAGTTTTTCTCCGTTTTACATCCTCTTTCCATCCGTTGGTGCAGTGTGACAGGGGCTTTAGGAAAGGCTTGTTAGAAATAGGCATGCAAGTTGTTATATTATATATGCTCAGGACTACAATAAAAATTATGTCAATTTTACCCAGAGCTTACATCATAGATATTGAACAATACACCATTTTTAATTTCTCCATTCTTACTGCTGAACCAGTGAAGATAAATTTTAATTTAATTTTGATTTGATCCGAGATCTTTATGTCAATACTGCTGTCACCTGCTAAATACAAACTTAGGTTGTTGAAAGATATTATAAGAGTTTTCAAATATATTAAAAATATCAAGTTATGAGAACAGTTCAGGACAATTAGTTATGCGTTCATAAGAAGTTTTTTCCCCACCTATTCAAAATACTGAAAAGACGTAGGTGTCAGAATGACAATTTATATCATTAGGATATAAATCTCTGGGATAATTAGCTCTTTTTTATTTTTATCTTAGTAAATTAGATAAATATTATGAAATGGAAATACCAAGATTGTATAGATGTTTTCATCTGCTGCTGGCATGTTAATTAAAATATCTGCATAAACTATTCTTATATTTGCAAATCTGAAAGTAGTTAAGAATACTGCTGAAAAAAAAAAATTGAAAGCTTAAAATTCAGTAAAAAGAAACCAGTTATTAGGGACAGTTGGTGGCTAGGAAAATCCAAGATTGAAATGTAAGATTGTAGAAGACAATGTTGTTGGACCTAAATTATTGTGGACATTTTTATAATGTTACCAGTTCGATAGAAAAAAAAATACCATATTTGACATTATGTAAGCTGCCTTGAGTCACCATGGGCAAATAGGCAGCAATATAAATTAAATAAAGAAATAAATATTGTCATAATTTTGGGCAAGCAATAATCAGGCTGTGGTTTGACAGGATGACTCCTTTTTCCCTGGAGGACAAATTGCTGTCAATGCTTGGGTTTCTGTTATAAAAGGACACATATTTTTCAAAGTAACATAGTCTTAGTTTTATTAGGGTTTTGTCTGCTAAAACCTGCACCTTAAACACAGATACAGCTCTGTAGGTGACATCACATGTGTCATAACATCATTGTGAAAATGATGCAAATTTCATCATTTCCATGATAACATATTCTGGCATGTGCCACATGGGTTATGCTAGAACCCAATTTTTCAGATAATTTAAATAAACACCACACTTGATGAAGGAAGGCAAATATATGTGTCTCAGGATAATGTTGCAGGGTCCAATCTCTGTCAGTCACCAGGAGGAAAGATTTCGTTTTCTGAGCTTTCGGATTTGTGCTGGAGTTCATCCTTGGGGAACTTCTCTCTACCAGAATGTGGTAGCACACATTCTGCTATGCATTCTGGTAAAGAGAAGTTTCCTGAAGACTGGCTCTGGCATGACTCCAAAGGCTCAGAAGCTCTGGTCCTGATGGCCAGCAAGATTGGATTCTGCATTATACTTGAAAGTGCCAACGAGAACACTTATTTCTGATTTTTCTAGTTTCCTTCACAGATAAAGCATGGTTTATGATTTAGACTTAGGGAAAATTCAAGTCATATGATGTCAACTAATGATTATCATGAAAACAAACATGACAAATTGACCACATTTTTTTAAAATGAATTTAACTTTGTTGTTTATTTGTTCTTGAATAAATTAAAATTCAGGTAGATTATAATAAGTGTAAAAATATAAATATATGTAGTAGGAACAGTTTCTTTGATTGCCACAAGGGGCCCTGGCATCATTTTATTCCTCTATGCACACTCATCTCATGATTGAAAAGAAAGAAAAAGCTATTACTATCAAATGCTTAAGCAAAAATGTCTAATATGTTAAAGAGATTGATAAACACTATGATAATCACTGTGACCTTATTAAAGCAAAGTGTATGTATTTTTCTCTTTTGTTCAAGGGACATTTCAAAGATAGAATAGCAGTTCTGACAGCAAAAATATTGCTCAGATTACTCTTAGGAGGAAAAAGAATCAGTGATATGTCTTTTGCTTAATTGAAGAAATAAACTTTCTAAATTTACTGTAGCAAGTGTATATCTATTGAGTCTAAACAAAGTCTAGCAACATGAGGTTTAGCAATTAAAGAAGTAGATTAGGTGGCAAGGCCCAGATGGACATAAGCTTACAAATTAAGGAGAAGAAGAAAGGATGGGAAATGGGATAGAGAAAGGGTGGAAAAAGAAGGGTAGAGAGAGAGGGGGGAAAGGAAAAAAAATTAAGAATAAATTGACTAGGTGGGAATTTTTATTCTTGACAGCAAAACAGAACAGCCATGACATCACTGCTGCTGAAAAGTAGCAATAGCGCTTAGACTTATATACCACTTTACAGTGCTTTACAGCCCTCTCTAGCAGCTTACAGAGTCAGCATACTGCCCCAAACAATCTGGGGGCTCATTTTACCCATTTCAGAAGGATAGAAGGCTGAGTCAACTATGAGCCTGGTGAGATTTGAACTGTCAAATTGCAGGCAGCTGACAGTCAGCAGAAGTAGCTCACAGTACTGCACTCTAACCACTGTACAACCATGGCTCAACAGTAGTAATGCTATGGTTTTACCATCTTGACTAATCTAAATAAACCCTCCATCAATTATTATGATCTCTATTGGTGCTATGTGTCAAAAAGGACAATGCCAGATCAGGGATGGTACAATCAAATGTCAAAACTCAATATGAAATAATATTTGAAAAAGATACATATAAAAAATATGTGTTTGTTTGCAAAGGGACATGTTCATGTTAGTTATGCCTTTAAAAGTTTGTATTGGGGAAATGTATTCAAAAATACAACAGCAAAGTTATATTAAACAAATTTCTTAATATTAGGAAAAATTGTGAATAACAAGGAGATACAAATTTTCTAGTGGACTTTTTGAACAAAAAACCACCAAAGTATTAAAAAAAAGAAAAAAGAAAAGTACAAATATCACACATAAGTTTTATTTATGCATCATAATTTTATCATGCTAACATATCACTATCCTAATTACATCATTCAATTACTGAAATCTGGTTTAAGATAAAAGAATAGATTAATATGAAAATGCAATAAAATTATTCTATTACCTTACATTAGTTGAGCTCACACATAATGTTAAGATAATATTTTTTCTTTATTTACTTATCATAATTACATTGCAATGTGTCAAGCACCCAAATATGACTTTAAAAAACAACCCAAGCATGTTGTTTGGCAAAACCAATGATTAGGAGAAGATGAATAAAATCAGTATGGAAATAGAAGGTAATTTTCTGTAATAACACCATAATTTCATTTTATGTTATTTCAAAGTGATCTGAGAAGACTCTTAATATGGTTCATTTGATTATCAGCAAACTTTTCTCCTGTACTGATTGATTATGTATTTAAGTATTAGGTTTGCTTTATTTCATTTATGGAGATGCTCTGTTAAATGCAATAAGCATTCTGATTCTCAACACTGAGAATACAGTGTCGACTTGTTGATCGTGGTTTTTATAAAGAGAAAGCCATACAGAAAGAAGAGAAAACAGCAAGTAGTTTCATTCTCAATGCTTCCCATTCTCATTTGAATAAATCTATCACTCTCTTTTTAAGATATCTTTATATGTCTGTCTCAGATTCCTATCGTGCAATAATGGGTGAATTTTGAATTTAGTAAAAAAAAAAAACCTAAGAAGAAATACAAAGGTAAAAGTAAAGATAAAGGTTCCCCTCGCATACATGTACTAGTCATTTCTGGGTCATCTCCATTACAAAGCTGAAAAGCCAGCACTGTCCAAAGACATCTCTGAGGTCTACCGACCTTTCTAATCGAAAGCTTAGCCGCTGAGCCACCATGTCCCACCAAGAAAGACAAAAAGACCTTTAAAATGCCCTCTATATTCTTTTCCACCATAAACTGGTGTTTTCAAATCTAAAAAACCTCTGAATACGAGGATTTCATCTTTAGGATTTTCCAGTACACATGGTTACTTCTTATAATTCTGAGACTGAAGTCCGCCTATCTAGCAAGTACCCATACTGAAGAAGGAAGCTGTAAAGTGTTAATGGCAGAAGTAATAGTAAGCATCAGCAAAACTCAGATCAATAAAGGGTGAGAAAGAATTGTTTATATCTTTCCCTAAATCCCAAATGTAAAAGAAGGCCCCTATTTTAATTTTTGTATTCATAGTAGTATTCATAGTTGGGACACTTTTCTGAAAGCCAAGAAAATGACAGAAAGAAGGTATAAGGCAGAATGAATTCCCATACCCAAAGCATTTGACAAAAATGGGGAAAATGCTTTGCTTAACTCCTACCTTTATAATTGCCAGCTACTTTAGATGTACAGCATTTATGGCATCCATCTGTGTTGAGATCTGAGTCACTGAAAATATAATTATAGAATGAAATGGAAAAGAAAGAAAAATACTGATCAAGACATCCCAAGGTCTATTAAACTTGAAAAATACTCCCTTCTACATTAGTTGCCACACTGTTTCTACATTAGTTGCCACACTGCTTTTCTCCTTTCAAAAGAAAGAAGATATAATAAAGCAGTTGTTGGATAAATAGGAAGCAGTGGTAACTCAAAATTAGATTTATTTTTTTCCCTGTCCATCTCACTACAACTCTGGTGATTTCCCCATGTCATTATAGTTGTACTTTTAAAGTTGTAGCAACGTTTCGGCAGAATCTCATCTGCCATCATCAAGCTTCTGTATAGTGTTCATCTGTGAGTCAGACTTTCACAGCCGTTTCTGTTTTAAATTTGGTGCTAGCCTACTGCTTTTTCTTCATCCTGACTTTGGATTCTTGTCTGTGCTTATTTCGAGTTCTGTCTAGATTATTGTTGCTCTAATATCTTCTGGTCTGTTTGCAGCCCTTTTTTGTCTTATTGCTGGCAACATTGTTATTCCTTATTGAGCTTTTGGTTGCTTGCTCTGAGTAAAACAATGGCTATCATTTATTAGAACTAGTTTTCATCTGGGCCTGGTTGGCGTGTTTTGAGCTGAGGTATCGGATTTGGCCCAGCGTTTGCCTGCTTTATGTGTGAATTTATTTTGTTCTGAAATAGTGCAGGCGTCCAGATAATTGACAGTCTGTGGAAATTCATCTTCTTCTATCATTGCTTTCAGTCTTTTTTAAATCCTATGCTTCTCTGATAATCTATAAGCTGTTTTTCTTATAGTGGCTTATGGTTTTGTCCATTGAAGTCATGCTAGACCTGGTGAGCTTGCATGTTGAGGAGAAGTGTTCCTCAGATGTTTACTTTGGCCCAAATTTTTTATTCAATCTAGGCAGTACTTATTTGATTGTTCGTCCAATGTATGTGGCAGGTTATGATGCACAGGGCACTTCACATATTGCCCTTTTTTCCAGGTCAATTTTGTCTTGGTTCTTCTTAATGGCTGTATTTTCTGCAGTTGAAGCAGTCAGTGATTAGCCTGTTTAGTATTCTTACTTATTTGTCTGCTATTACCTCTTATGCATAGGGAGGACACTTTCCAGTATGTTCATCTCTCTGGTCTCCATTAGTCTCAGTGTGTTTTATGTGATCAGCCACTGAAATTTTGCTTGATGGAAACATGGCTGTCATACTTTAGTCAGGGTGCATGTCATTCTTATGTGTTTATCTGCCAGGTGTTGGGTTCATGCATAGTTTTTGCTCACGATTTATCTGTGCTGGTATGGTCGATTGCGGCACTTAGAAGAGGTGGTGATTGTTTTTTCTGGTTAATGTGTGTCCTTAGTGTGCCATCTGTTTTTTTTTAGATTAGTCACTCGAGATGGTCGTTGTTGCTTGTTCCTTTACATGGTGAACTTGAATTTGATGCATGACCTGTGCTTTCATTGCTGGACAGTGGAATGTGTTCCAGCTTTTACTGCCATCTTTTGTGTTCCTCCAAGTGGCGTACTATTATTCTATTTTCTGTCCAACGTATGTGCCGCATATGTGCAGACTTCATATATGCCTTGGTTTCCAGGTCAATTTATCTTGAGTTTTCTTAGTTTGGCTGCTATATTTTCGTTGTTGCTGAGCATCTTGATTGATGCCTGTGGTATCTACTGAATTTTGTTCTGTAGTATCTCCTTAGTAGGTAGGACAGCTGTTCCATAGTTCTGTTGATCTTCTATCTCATAATGTCTCAGTATGTTTTTGTGAATATCAGCCTGTGATTTTGCTGTTGTGGAAACTGTTGGTTTCAATTTAGCTTGGGGTGCATAGTTCAGGCTTATATTATGGTTTATCTGCCAGCGTTTGTTTCTGTAATTAGTTCTTCGCCACAGAATTATATCTGTTCTGCGGTTGTGTGGATTGGGCACTGAGTAAGCGTTCGGTGGTGTTTTCTTGGATATGTGTCCCAGTTGTCCATCTTTCTTTCGTAGATTAGTTAATCTAGAATGTCTTATTTTATTTCCATTCGCATGGTGAAACTTGATTTTGGGCTTGTGTGTTTAGGTTGGTTAGAAATTGTTAATCTTTGATTATTCGTTTTCTCCCGCGTATGTTAGAATTATGAAGTATCATACGCAACGTTCGATAAGTCTCATTCATCATCTCGGTTGTTTCTCAGCTCTTGCTCTCAGAGTAATGTAAGCTTGCAGCTGCTTCTTCCTTTTAACTCTAGGGGGGTGTGACTTGATGGGTGAGGTTTGGCTTTCTGATTGTAGGGGGATTGGCTTGCCTCAGGTTTAGTCTTATTGCTGGATTAGCTGTAGCTGCTGATCTGTTGTTGGCTTTGTCATGGCGGCCCATCTTCCTATGTGGTGTGTCAGTTTGCTTCTTGTATGGGTCAAGGTTTGAAGTGGTAGTGGTGCAGCTGGCAGTATGACTTCTGGTTCGTGGTCGTTGCTCCTCTTCTGTGGTGTGAGTCTTTTTTCCTGCATGGAAGGTTGTAGCATCTTGCTGTGCACTTGTGGTGTGGTCTGTTCATCTTCATGTTATACTCATTTATAATGAGGCAGGTTTCCAAATGGTTGTAGCGGGATATCATCTCTTTATTCATGCATTGATGGCGCTTTTTCTATCTCTATGGCTTCCTGAGTTATTCTGTGTTGAAGTTCGGTTTTGCGATGGTCGATACATGTATATTTCCTCTTGGATGATTAGTCGTTGGATCTCTTTCTCATGTGGCTGTTATAATTTCCTTCTATGTATTTTTTCCAGAGAAAAATATTTCCAGAATCCCCAAAAATATACTGGCCTCCCAAAAAAACACAAAGAAGCATACCTCTCAGACTCATACTCAAGTCCAGAGACACCAACTACAAAAACTTAGCCAAATACCTAGCAAAGCAGCTACAGCCCATGGCATGAAGCAGTAGCTTCACATGTACAAAACTCATACCACTATTGAAATGATCAAAGAAATCTACATGAACAAAAATCTGCTGTAAGTATCAATGTGTTCACTATTCACTCAAGTCTCAATAAAAGAAACCCGCGAATCATCAAAAAAATAAATAACCAAACCACCAAACACCTACATGCGAACTAACAGAACACTGTTTAACCAACACATATTTCATATACAAAGGACAAAGATACAGAAGCAAGTTTCAAGTACCCCTATGGGCATCACCACTTGTCACCATCATGCAAACCTGTTCATGGAAAATTTGAATCCAGAGCCCTTAGCCAATGCCACCCACAAGAATCCAAACTTAAATGTAAGACTTACATCAAATGACACATTTGTGATTTGGCCCAATGGAAAAAGAAAACGCTAAACAAGTTTCCTAACACACCTAAACAGCCAGAAACCAAAAATCAAGATTCACCATGGAAACAGAAACAAACAACAAATTCAATTCCTAGATGTTATAATCACAAAAAAAACAGATGCACACTAGACACACAGTAATACCAGAAAGAAAACACACACAACTGCATTCCAATGCCCACCCACCACCACCCAGCACAGATAAACTCTGTGGCCAAAAACCACTAACTTCCAGAACAAACGCCTGGCAGATAAGACACATGATAAAGACTGAACTAGCACCCTGACTGAAAGTATAACAGCCAGCGTTCCACAAAAAAAAATCACCACTGGATCCCACAAAAACACACAAGACATAACAAGACCTAAAGTACCAAACAGAACCTATGGAACAGCTGCTTGCCCTACTAAGAGGACTACAGATAAAAATCATAAGATACTACACAGCATCACATCAAGACTGCCTTCAAAACGACAAAAAAATAGCAGCCATCCTGAGGAACCCCAAAAGACAAAATTGACTGGAAAACCAAGCATATACGAAATTCCTTGTACATCATGCCCGGCCAACCATAATATGACAGACCAACAGAAGAAATAATGTACCCACCCTAATGAACACAAAGAAATGCAGTTAAAAAAGCTTGAACACACCTCCTCAAGTCCAAACACCATGAAAACCACAGTCAACAACACAACTTCAATGCACCAAAACCTACCACTATAGAAAACCCCACCACCAGAAATTTCATGTAAGAAACCATAGGAAATGAAAAAAAGACCTGACAGCATGATAGAAGAGATGATTCCACCAGGACTGTCAATCATTTGGAACCTGCACTCTCAATAAGAAGATCTCCACACCACAAAAACAGAAAAACACCTTGAGTCACAACCAGGACTCCCTCTGATGCCTCCAACTCAAACACCCCCCCAGCAGCACCCAGGTGAACCCCTTGCTGATAAGACAAGCCTTCCTTTCAACACCGAACAAGCTGCATGTGAAAACTCTCCAACACAAGAACCAGAGTGCTTCCACCAATCAAAGCCACAAAACAGACAAAAAAACCAGAAACACCATCAAGTCAAACTCCAACCCAATGAAACACAGACCCAGTTAATAGCCAAGTCAGAATAGACCAGCCTCAAGATTTGAAACAGAGGAAACTGTGAACACACTTCCATACAAGCCTGATGATCAGATGAGATTCTGCGTGAAAAACGTTGCTACAACGTTTAACAAACTACAATGAGCTAGCAACTTTAACAGAACTTAAATGACGTGGATAATACCCGAAGGACGCGAAACAGCACAAATGTAGAGTTACCCGAGGCGCTTAAAAAACATATATATATAGTATATATATATATATATATGAGTATATATAGTATATAATATAGTATTATAGTATATATATTATGTATGTATGTATCATAGTATTATATATTATATATATATATATATATTATATATATAATATATATATAATATATTATATAATATATATAATATATTTGTGCTGTGTTAAGCTTCGTTCGCGGTAATTATTCCCACTCTATTTATTCTGTTAAATTGTAGGCAACGTCAGCAGAATCTCATCTGCCATCATCAGGCTTCTGTATGAAAAGTGTTGGTCTCACAATTCCTCTGTTTCAAATTTGAGGCTGGTCTATTCTGATGCTATTACCTGGGTAACGTTTCATTGGACTTGGAGTCTGAGTTGATTGTTGCTGGTTTCTTCGTCTGTTGTGGCTTGATTGGCGGCAACACCTCTGTTCTTGTGTGGAGCTTTCAAATGCAGGCCTCGTTCTCCATGTGAAAACGGCTGCATATTCATAGCAAGCTGGGTGTTTCACCTGGGATGATTGGTGGAGGTGTTTGAGCTGGAGGCATCAAGAGGAGTCTGTCTGTGCTTCAGGTTGTTGCCTGCCTGTGGTGTGGTGATGATCTTTCTATTGAGAGTGCAGCTTCAAATGTTATTGACAGTCTCGCTGAATCAATCTCTTCTTTCATGCTGTCAGGTCTTTTTCCAATCTCCTATGGCCGTTCTGCTGATGATTTCTGTGGCTGGTTTTCTATAGTGGCTAGCTTGTATCCATGTTTTAGTGCCATTGAAGTTGATGTTGTGACCTGTGGTTTTCATGTGTTGGACTAGTGAGGAGGTGTGTTTCAGCATTTTTACTGCATTTTTGTGTTCATCTAGGCAATATGAAAACGTAGTTGTATATTTTCTTCATATCTAGTAGAAATGGAAAAGTTGTTAGAGAAAGACCAGTAATTACATTTATTAATGATTGGAAACCTCTCGTGAACTTTTTGCTGAAAAGAGAAAAAAATAAACTACTGATTTGTGGATCTGAGCACTCGCGAAGCTTAGTAAGGAAGAAAATAATCATGTAACCATACATGATAAAAGATAATATAGGTAAAATATAAATGTTAATATAACCACTGTGAAGAAGAGAGGAAGTTGCTTCTTTAGAATCTTTCTTTTTCTTCTTCTTTTTGTGATTCTTTGTCCTTCTATTTGTTTTTCATTTTCTTATTGCTTTTCTTTGTTATCCATTAATTCAAAATGTGCACTATTAATGTCACACATATATGCACCTGCATATTTTTTAAAAGTTTATTTTTATTTTTTTGTCAAGCAATTATAAGATAACAGGTATAAGTATAAGAATGATTATGAATACATGAAATGGATATGAATAAAAAAGGAACAATGGGACAGGGATGGTAGGCATGATTGGTGCGCTTATACATGCCCCTTACAGACCTCTTAGGAAAGGGGTGAAGTCAATGGTAGACAGTCTGAGGTTAAAGTTTTTGGGGTTTGAGGAAGAAATTACAGAGTCAGGTAAAGTCTTCCAGACATTGACCACTCTGTTGCTGAAGTCGTATTTCCTGCAATCAAGTTTGGTGTGGTTTACCTTGAGCTTGTATCTATTGTGTGCTCTTGTATTGTTATGGTTGAAGCTGAAGTATTCATTGACAGGTAGGACATTGCAATGTATAATTTTATGTACTATACTTAAATCAGACTGAAGGCATCATACTTCTGGGTTGTCTAGGTCTAGAGTTTCAAGTCTGGTGGTATAAGGTATAAGATATACTCTGTGTGTGTGTGTGTGTGTGTGTGTGTGTGTGTGTGTAGTACGCAAATTTATATGTACATGATCGATGTGACATATCAGCCTTGATTCTTATTGTGTCTATAGATTTCTTGCATTTTTATTATCATACTATCCTAATTAGAAAATCATTT
The DNA here is from genome assembly GCA_004320025.1 of Laticauda laticaudata. Taxonomy (NCBI): domain Eukaryota; kingdom Metazoa; phylum Chordata; class Lepidosauria; order Squamata; family Elapidae; genus Laticauda; species Laticauda laticaudata. The sequence goes on from BHFT01016960.1 coordinate 28,061, forward strand.
AGAGTTTAAAAGTTTATGTTCATTTTTCCAATTAGCAGTTAAAGTGAAGCAGTTAAGCAGTTACTTAGGTTCAAATTAATCTATCATGTGTTACTGTGTCTATGCATTCAACAACTGTGCTTTATCAAAAAGTAGTTTATGTTCCAATACAATGTACAAACCAATCTTTTACTCTTGATCCAACTTTTAGAATGTGTTATGAATATGAATGGGGAGAAATATATAGCCTCAAGTTCTTTACTGAAAAGGAGACAAGGGTATAAAACAGTAAATCTAGCTAAAAGTTCATTTAAAATCATAATCTCAAGGAATACATAATATAGGCTTGCATAATTTCTCAGAACAATGGACAACATTTTAAAAAGTCAATAAAACAATACAAAACCAACATTAAATGTACAATAACTATGAGGTTGCATTATAGATGACAATGAGAAAATACCTATAGATAGAACTTTTGGACAATGAGACAAATTATCTGAATAGAAGTTGATTTTGTTAAAGTAGAGATTTTCACAAAGAGGCTGAATATATGAATGGACAATAAATATCATGCAGGAATTGACCAGACCTTGCTTTATAAGGTCAAGATAAAGCATTTAAACTAATTAAATCAAACTAAAAGTCCTAGTCAATGAAGATATCTCTATTGTCCTCTTCCAATGGATTTTCTCAATGTAGATCCTCACTACTGGTACAAACAAAACATGGGCATCTGCTGACTGAAACATATCAAACTTGACTAACCAAATTTGAAGAAGACTATTTCCAAGTCAATTTTAAAGGCTATTTCTAAGTCAGTACATTAGCTGTACTTCTGTCTATTAAAAATGAATAACTGGACTTTAAAACTGGTTTGTCAAATTGGAAACTATCGCTGATTAAATTGGAAAGTATCTCTGATCAAGCCATAGGTAATCTGTATACCTGTCTAAATTAAACAAAGTAAACTTTAGATAATTAGCTTTCCATATTGTCTAGACCAGCAGTTCCCAACCTATCTGGCCAGGCAGTAGGCAGTTCCAAATGGGCTGTGGTCCAGTAAGTGGCTGCAGCCTGGTGGTTGGGAATTGCTGGTTTAGAGCAACACTTTAGTGGTTTCAGTTTGAGAAACCTAAATCTTATGATCTGGAAGGAAAAGAAAGAAGTATCTAAGGTAATAGGATATTATGATTGGAACATATCCTAAATCACCATTTAAAAATTTAAAATTGGAGTAATCTTCCTTTCTAGCTTATTGATATGTTGGATTGTATTACCTAGCATCAAAGAGCTAAGTTATTTTACTTTTTTTGTTTTTGAAGAATACCAGGCCCTAATTTGTCATGTACTGAACCAATTGGCAGAGAAAATATGCTAGATATAGCTGTTTATATCCAGCCAACTTCCTTTTCTCTTCTCAATACAGCCAGGATTAATTACCAAAAAAATATGACATAACTCAAAACTCAATTACTCTACTGATATCATTCAATATGTGTAAAAGTTTGGGATCTGTTACCATTTGTTTTTTAAAAAAGAGAAAGGTAAACCACAATGACAAATATGGCCATTTTCAACATTTTCTTTGGTGTCTGTTTTTATGTTGTCTTTTAAAAGCAAATCCATCTTTTTTTTTTGATGTCCCACAACTTTAAAGATTTTGAAATTAAACAGCAATTAAGCTTGAAGCATTTTATAGCTTTGGGTAGGCATATTGATAACCTTTTAAGCAGATGGTTTCTAGGTTTTATAATTATTAAGGTACCAAAAGAACTGTGGGTCCTGAGATTGCTTGGTAATGAAAATGTCTATGATCTCATAAGCCATTTTAAAATAATCAATACATAAATCATATCCTTTATAAAAGAAATGTTTTTATGTAACACGATAAATGTGAGTCTAGAAAATATTGAGAACAAAAAAGAAAAAAAAACCAGCCAGTTTTACCAAAAAAGGGAAAAGGGAGAAAGGATGGGAGCAGGAAGAAAAGGGTTTTAAAAATGAGGTCAACTTAGATGAATTGCATATGGTCCATTCTCTCTGCTCAGGTAGCTCAAATTACATTTAATTCTAAACCCTAGTTTGTTTCTTTTAAATGTAGCCTATTCTGTATGGGTTTCAGTCTTCGCATTGTACACAAACTCCAGTAATTTCTTGGAAAGACATTGTTTTATAGCATTAGAACACAGACATGATAATCCATAGTATTCTCAGGAATCATTTCCAAAATCAAAGTTTAAAGCCATCGATATTATTTCTATCCTGCTTATTCAAATGAACTTTTTCTGCTTCCACAGAATGTCACAGGGAATACCATTAGAATAGAATGGAATAACAGAGTTGGAACGTACCTTGAAGGTCTTCTATTCTACTATACAATAACCTAGCTTTTTTATAACAGAGTGTTTTCAAATATTTAAATAAATGAACTTTACAAAGTAAAAAAAAGAAATGAAATCTCACCATCCTTTTTAGTTAATCCGATCAAGGTTGGCAATGAGTAAGCCAAGCCAACTAATATTAAACAACAAACACTGTTCCATTGTTCACATTTTTTAAATATAAATTACATTTTTCTTTGGACTTTTTTTCTATAAGTTGAGTGGCAGGTGACAATTTGACTACCACTCTACTTACTTAGAAAGTTAAAAGCATATTTGGGTATATTTTAACCAATCTTACCAGTGCTAGATGCCAATGATAAAACATTTTATAAAAATTATAAAGAATCCAGAATATTGGAAATGTAAATAACAACAACCTTCTTTCACATGTGGTGGTCCTGCCCGAAAGCAAGAAAATATTGGAACAAAATAAAGAATTGGTTGCAGGAAACTACTGGTCTTCAAATAGAACTTAAGCCTGAAAGCCTTAAGTTTATAATTAGAGAAGTATTTAAGAAAGAAATTAAATACATCATAATACAGGTACTGACAGCAGCAAGAATAGCTTACATACAGAATTGGAAACTATATAGCATCCCTACTGATAGTATGATAATAAAGAAAATAATGGATTGTGCAGAAATGGTCAAACTCATGTTAGAATTGCAAGATAGAGAAGATATGGAATATTATATGGTCTGGAAGAAATGGTACAATTGATTAGTCTGTATGAATAAAAAAATAATGTAAATATGTATATATGTATATTGATCCAAATGGAAAAGTTGATGTCACAACACTATGAAGATTGTATATGAGTTGTTTTTAAATGTGAAAAAGTTCAATAAAAATATATTTAATAATAATAAAAAATATTTTAAAAAAAGTTAAAAGCAATGGTTTAGATATGTTCATTTATTTCTTTGTTCATTTGAAGCCTGCTTGACAGCAACAAATTTTGCAGGACAATTGGCTCACTTTTTTAAAAAGTCTGTTGTTTCTGTCTGATATAAATACAATTTTAAAAGGTTGTTGAAATGAATGAACACTACAATGTGTTTGTGTGTGAGCCCAACAAAATCACTACTATTGTTTAGCAGACTCTGCAGGTAAATCAAAGCTTAATAAACATTATACTTGCAATGCTTGCTTTCAAAGACCCCAAATAATAACTTTAGAACAGTTGAAACAACATGGTGCTGCTTTAAACATCAAGTTTCATTCAGGCAGGCTGGCATGCCTTCTTATGGTATGAAAAAGGTACAGTACATAAATATTTCCAGAGACACTATTTAAGACAGATATTGTTAACAGTTTGGAATAAAATCAAATATCAAAATTACACGAAAATATCTATTTGGCTTTCCACACTAGAAGTATTTATGCATCCAAATTTGGTAAATAACAAAAAATTGTAACATAGAGACATATTGAATGAACAGGGAGAATTGAAAACTAAATTAGAACTGGTAGTACAAGGGGTGAATGTAGAATTGGTGGTCTTACAAATACAAACAAGATACCCACAAGAAATAATAATGGGTATTATTATTAATACCCATTAATAAAGAGTTAACAATTCTGGATAAGCTTCTGTTAGAGACCGATGATAAATTAATAAAAGTATTGTATAGATATTTATTAGAATATAAGCTCAAGGAGGAACATATAAAAGAAGCAATGGTGGCACGGACACAAAATTTTGATGATAATATTGAATTGGCTAAAAAGCGAAAGCTTTGGACCACCAATAGGAAAATAACTTTGGCCACAGCATACAAAGAAAACCTTTAGAAGATGTTTTAAAGGTGGTATCTTCCACCAGCAAGGCTTTCTAAAATGTTCAAAAGTCTATTTCCAAATTGTTCAAAGTGCAAAGATGTATCAGGCACATTTTTTTTCACATATGGTATACCTGCAATGCTGCAAAAAAGTATTGGGGACTGATCCAGACATGGGTAGAACAAATGGTGGGAGAGTGTATTCCATTTAAGCTGGATTTTTTTCTCCTAGGAATAATACCAGAATGTTATAGGAAGGATTTAATTTATATATTAGTATTATGTGTTGACAGCGGCTATAATAATAATATACGCACAATATTGGAAGAAAGAAAGCAAAATACTGGAAGAAACTTGTTGAACTTGAAATGTTCTGCATATAATCTATTTTGAGTAACTTTATGGCACTGCATCCAGTTTTGAATCTATATCTTCAATTATAATAATAACTTATTAATCTTAAAAATGGATGACACATGCTTTCCTGCTAATAAAGTTAGAAATATCTATAAGATATATCTTTCCAGATAATCTCAAAACCATATGTTCAGCTTAGACCAAAGGAAATGTTGTAACTTTCAAAATATTAGTTGATTGTTTGTTTTTTTAATCAGAATCAGAAAAAAGTATATTTCTCTTCCTTTTATCAACTTTTTCCTCAGAAATATTTTTTTAACCCCACCTCCAGCTTTGAGGCACTTACTATTATATCTACCAATCTTATCCCTTCTACCCTTCTGTTATTTCAGCTACTGAAGAAATGACAGAAAAGAAGGAGAAAGAACTAACACTCTTTCTACTTCTGTTTCTTGCTTTTGGTGCATAGTATACTGTTACATAATTCACTGAAAAATATAGTTGATTTTGAGTGCTTCTGAAATGTGAAAAATCAATTCAGCTTGGATCAGCAATAAGCCAAAATATTTCCCAACTCTTGGGGTGGAATTTATGTTATCAAAGCCAATATGATCTCAGCTTATCCATCATCTCAAAAACTACTCTTCATCCCTTATCCATCAAGAGAAAATATATAGCATATCCATAAATAGTAAACAGCAAGCATTTATCTCCACTCAATTTGGAATAGTAAACTACATTGCCCTTACTTTTTACAACAGAAACGTGTTTGTCAGGTAGATGGAAGGAAATCAAAATTTAGTTTGCCAGTAACTCTAACTTCTGTATTTCTATAGCATGGTTGAAATACTACAAATTTATAATATTCGGCCATCATCCTTGCGATAGTGATACTACATGATCTCATATGCCTAAATCAGCTCTAATATTTGCTTACTTAATAAAATCAGCATCTGCTTCTTCAATAATATATCACTTTATGGCTAATCTATACAGTTTCACTTTAAGGAGAACAATTCCTTATTGATCATCATGCATTATCTCCATACCAGAAAGTACCAAGCAGTTTTTATCTCCAATGTATATCTAAATAATTCAGAATGTAATTAGATTGCTCGCCCCTTCAAAGATCCATCTTTGAAAAACACCAATATGTTCTTTGTAAAGTGGGTGTAATGGCAAAAACAATCCAGCAACTTATTTCAGAGTGGTCAACTGCTCCACTTGCCAGAAATGCGGTCTTAACTTCCTGAGTCGTAAAACGTGGTCATTTTTCATATAATAAATGAGTTCATCAGTTTCCAAATTCTTAGAATTCCATATTGTAATGCCATATTTTGTTCTAATCAGTTCCTTGCCAAAGGTTAAGACAATTCCCCCACATGCACACACAGTTGCTTTTAAAATAAAATAGATTAAAAACAAAAAACAAAATACATTGAATCTTAAAATTGTTCCTGGGATACAGGCATTTTTAAAAAAGAGCTTTGACTGGAGAAAAAATAAACTATTTGATTCCATTCAGTGCTCTTAGGGGAAGAACAAGTCCATGTTGGTAATCTCTTGAATCTCTTGCAGTGAAAAAAAAAATACTATTTTTGTGTTATTCCTAATAAACAGCAGGTTTGATGTTAGCTGCACAAGCAACATTACTTAATAATATTCACATAAGGTCTATGTGGTGTGGGTAAATTCATTCCTGTACTTAGGACCTTATTTTTCTTCAGGGAAATGCTATATATAAGGCAATGCACAGAAAGTTGACATATTATTTTAATATTTCAGTTTTCCCTAAGGTTGGAAACACAGATCTTTTCATTAAAATGAATATTTTGAGAGACTCTCTCCCTCCCTCCTCCCCCTCTATATATTACACAATACATGTATATAATACACAATAACATAATATAGTATGTGTGTATGTATATGCATATCTATATGTATATGTGTGTGTGTGACATGTGTGTGTGCTCACGCATATGTGCATGTATGTTTGAATCATTGCAAAATTCTGTATTTTTTTCAAATTTTCATCAAAATTTGTTTAGTATCATATTGCTTTTGACATAATATTCTTCAGTTTACTTTTAAATAATTTTTACAGATATTTTATAGCATATTTTTATATATTTGAAATATTATAACATGATTCTGAATGAATCAGGAATGAATCAATAAAGGGTATAAAGCTGAATAAATATATTTGGTCTGGAAAAGGGGGGATGCTTCCAATTAATTGGGACAAATTCAGTCCACATTTCATTTTTAATACAAAAAAAAAAAAAAAAAAGGCACCAGAAGACCATCTGCTAGGCCTTAACAGTTCTGAGTAAATCAGACAAATGACTTTTATTTTTAATGCATTCAAAAGTCCTGAATTGTTTGTACTTAATGGCCAGTGTAATGAATTAATTCTTACTATTATTCATCAAGCAGTCAACTACATGTTTAGACTGGATTTGGCATTTTCATACATCTAAGATATGTGTGGTGGCCAGGAATGGACAAAGAAATAGAGACCTGGATCACCACCTGCACACCCTGTCAAGAAACCCAACCAGTGCCCCCAACAGCCAGCCCTAGGAAGTGGGAGACACCCACAGCCTCATGGGCCTGATTACATGTTGACTTTGCTGGGCCCTGCAAGGGGCAAACATTCCTCATAGTGGTTGATTCATACTCTAAATGGCTAGAGGTAATCCGGATGAAATCCACCACCACCGAGGCCCTTTGAAGCTGTTCTCTACCAACTCCACCAACTGCCGGACATCCTCGTTTCCAACAACAAGTTCACCCCACAACCATTCGAGGGATTCCTAGCCAGACTAGGAATCAGACATGCACTATCAGTACCTATACATCCGAGCACAAACGGGTAGATAGAGAGAGTGGTCTGAATGACCAAGGAAACCTTCAGGAGAATGGGCAAAGGGGACTGGCAGGAAAGGATTGACAGGATGCTGTTGGCCCAACACATCACACCCCATGCAACAACACACCACAGCCCAGCAGAGCTATTGATGGGCCGGAAGCTCTGATCAAGACTAGATGGATCCACTCCAACTACAGTCCCAAAATTTCAGTAGACTCCACCATGAACCATAGGAACTTTTCCATAGGGGACCCAGTCTACACACACAATTACACAGGGGGACCCATTTGAGTACCCACCAAAATCACCACAGTCACCAGACCCAGATCCTATCGAGTAGAGACAGAAGAAGGAAAGCAGTGGGAGAGACACATTGACTGAAGCAGAGGCCGGGTCCCCACCTCAGACAACTGGCTGGAAAACCAACACGAACAAACAAAATGGTCCCTAGCAGAGGCACTACCCACAGAACCCAAAAAAAGAACTGATGGGATAGCTTCAAACCCGGACAGAACTCGGGAACATCTACCTTTCAAACAGGAAGTCCCATGAGGTATGGCTGAGGCCTCAGGCTCAACGATCCCTGCCGCACCACAAGATGACTTTGAGGTGTTTCCACAGGCAGGGACCAGAGCAGCGGCGGACCCGCCCACTCAGGCCACTGCACCAGGAACAAATGTGGTGCACAGATCCAGTTGCACCCTGTGAAGCCCCATCTACCTACGAGATTACGTGAGGTATTACGTGAGATTACGAGATTACGTGCTAACTGGAGGAATTCTAACTAGGAGGGCAGGGGTGTTAAGTATTGCCAAATATGGCCATAGAGTGGAGTCGGTCAACAGAGTTCACTCATTGGCCCAGCCACTGGCAGGAGAATTAAAGCCCCATCAGTGGCTGAAGCTTTGGACAGTGCTGGCTACAAAAGCCGGCACCAGCCACGGCTGAGCAGCTTTTTCTTAACTGAAGAATAAGTTTTACCTGTTCCTGCCGTGTCCGGCCTCTTATTCTGTGGAACCATCTAACTGATGGTTAGATGGTCCTAACATTAACCCATGTTAGGAAAAACATGGACAACATGGTCATAGGAGGCACCTATAAAGTGATGTACTATATTGACTGTGCTTTTACAGGATATGTGTGCTGGAAAATATGGGGCAGGTTACTCTGTGTTGTTACTAGTTGGATAATGAAATGCCCCTATCAAACTCAGAGAGCACCAACAACTTCTTTGTTAGTCAAGATGGAGCCTTTTTTTATATGTGCTCCACCAGTAAATAATAAAGCCAGCAACAGAAAAGCCAGACTCATGCCTGTAATACGCACAACATTTTTAGCAGATATAACCAAACAATGCATATCATCCTGCCCACCTCGACATGCAAAAGCATACAAAGGCAAGTAGATTAATAGGTACCACTTTGGTGGTAACACCTTTGGCATGTAGCCATGATGACAATATGACCACAGAAGGGTCTTTAAACAATACTGGCTTCCTTAGCTAAGAAACAGAAATAAGCATTGTTCCCTAGAGTTAGACATGACCGATAAGGTAACATTTACCTGTTTTTTATATATAACACATACGTTTGGAACATATGGAATATCACTTCTCCAGTTTAAACAGACTGTCTTTTTTATTGAGCTATCATTCTTTTCAAAGACTGTTGTATGTGTATGTAAAAATAGACTACCGATTTTTCAGGACTATTGGTGCACATTAAAGAGCCTTTTCAAACCTGTCTTAGATATCTTTCCTTAAACTAGTTGTCTGATATTTTTCTACTATAAGTCACAATAGTGATAGAAAATGGTTTTCTGCAACTTTGTGGCAGTCAATAGTCTTAAATGGTAATGGAAACTGCAGATCCTAATACCTAACCTGCCCATCACCAGGAAGGTATTCAAAACTGTCCACATCATAATTGTTTTGTTGGGAAAAAAAATAAACCATCACTTTAAAAATTAAAAAACAACAACACCAATTTTAATCTTGAACAAAATGGGCTGGAGATAAAACAGAGGTGATGCCATAATGAAATGTTTCTTTAAAAAACAGTGATGTGTTTTTATGCCTCGGTAAGCAGAGCAGAAGCCTGGACCTTGAAATATAGAAGAAACAAAAGCTATCAGTGGCTACTAAGGAGTCACTGGAAGGAGAAGCATGTTCTAGGTCCCATTTGCTAGAAAATGACCCTGACAGTGTACAGGAAGAAAACCTTAGCTTTGTGACTGATGCCCTTTGGATCATCAACACCCACTCTCCCACCCATTCCCTGGAGATCAGATGATCCCTGGAGTTGTAGTTTTGTCATTGGTGTAGGTATCTGGATATGGTAGAAGCTGTGATGATTATTGTTGATGAGTGTTAGGTTATCTTAACTTAATTTTAGTTGGGAATTTTATCTTCAGTAAACCTGAAGGAAGATAGTTATATCTGAATTGATAACATGAACTTTTTTTGGATCATGACTCTAACAAAATAGCTAATGTAGTGATAGCTTTTGAGAGAATCTGACATTATCAGAAATTGTTATCTAAGAAAAATAAATTAAAAATGTACCAATCATTCTTTTTCTTTCCCTCTTCTATTCCACTGTTCCTTTTTGTGACAGCTTTGACAATGATCTCAAACTTAAACATATTATTTAGCACGTCTAAGGACCTATGATAAGTATTACCAAACTATGCTCACAAAAGAGAATAATCAACAAGCAACAGGGAACACATCTGCAGAAACATTGTTATTTTAATTGACTCTTTTAAAAAAAACTTCAAAAGTTACTTGTTTGAAATTTGGCTGAAATTATACTATATGCAATTATTCAGAAAATTTGCTATAAATTTCATTCCTCTTTGTTTTATATTAAATGTCTAAGGATATTCTCAGTCATTCAGATCATGGTTATCTAAAAGGTGTTTTTGAAGATGCAACTGGACTTTCTGGATTTTTTTCTTCTTTGAAGAAGTTTTGCTTCTCATTCAAGAAGGTTCTTCAACTCTGAGCTGAAGAAACTTCTTGGATGAGAAGCGAAATGCCAAGGTTACAATGGGCAGCCTTGCAAATAGTTTAAATAAATATATAAATAAACCTTACACTGTATTCAGGAATACAAATTAAATCATCCACTACAGATGTCTACATAGACTGTGCTAGAACATACTTTGTGAAGGAGTACCCACACAGTCTTGCAATATTGGGTTCCCTCTTTGGATTTTCATCAGACCAACTTTTTCCTAATGATCAAAGCCTTTTGAACTTCCAAGCAGGCCAGTTTTTTTTTTTTTACTTGAGTGCATTATCACCAGGAAATTTAAGAATTATATGAGGACATGGACCATGGAGGGAAGCATATAATCACCTCAAAACAGAAAAATAGAGTTGAAAGGGACCTTGGAGGTCCTCTAGTCCACCCCTCTGCTCAAATGGTTGTCCAATCTCCTGTTGAAAGCTTCCAGTGATGGAGCACCCACAACTTCTGAAGGAACCCACAACTTCCTTTGGTTGATTGTTCTCACCATTATAAATTTTCTCCTTGGTTGTAGGTTGCTTCTCTCCTTGGTTAGTATCCACCCACTGTTTCTTGTCTTGCCTTTTTGTGCTTTGAAAAAATAGTTTGACCCCCCTCATCTTTGTAGGACCACCCCTCAAATATTGGAACATTTCTATCAAGTCTCTCCTAGTCCTTCTTTTCACTAGACTAGACATATCCAGTTCCTGTAATTGTTCTTTGTATGTTTTAGCCTCCAACCCCCTAATCATTCTTGTTGCTTTTCTCTGTAGTCTTTCCAGACTCTCAACATTTTTAGTATCATGATGTGATGAACTGGATGCAATATTCCAATTGTGATCTTGCTTAGGGTTTTTAAGAAAGTACTAAAACTTCATGTGATCTTGATTCTATTCCCCTATTAATTCAGCCTAGGACTGAATTGGCTTTTTTGGTTGTTGTTGTACACTGTAACTCATATTTAAGTGATTTTCCATTTAGATTTCAAGATTACTCTCACAGGTATTTCTAATAAGCCAAATTTTACCTAGTCTGTCCTATAAATTTGAGTTTTCTTGCCTAAGTGAAAAAAACCTTTTATCTACATTGAATCCCCCTCCTTTTTAAAGATTTCCCTTCCCCACTCACTCACTTCTTTTTTTCAAGGCTTTGAGTACAGTAGGAATAGAAAGGTTATAAACTGAATTGATAGGTATATCAACAATAATTCAGTTCTGTTAAAAGAATGGGCTAAAGTATTGTGTTTGCTATCAGATACCAATGCATTCTGGTTCTGTGGCTTGTCTGAGGATTTTAAAGGAGACATTGGATAGGCAAGTCTAAACCATAAAGTCAGAAAGCTGCTTCAGAGATCAGAAAGGAGAAAAATGCTGGAAAGGCCAATTCACTAATAAAAAAATCCAATTCACTCTCTTTCCCATCAATGAAACAGCCTCTTCATCCTGCCTAATGGAAGGGTAAGCCTTGTATATATTGTAGTTTACACATCAATATTAATTATACTTTACAATTCAATACAGAAGCCTGTGAGAAAAGAAGTATAGTCCATGGTTAAATCATTAATTTGGTTGCAGAATGTTCTTTACTGTTTTGGTGTATCTATGTTTCTTTTATCATGTTTTATTATTTCTATCTGTCAGCCCAATTGCCTCTTATTTTATCTGCCCGTTTCCATCAGTCAAGACTGAGATTATTTTTCTTCCTAACTACACTTTTTAAAAATTTCCTGTGGTCACTCACAGCTTGAAACACAGTTTAGAGTAATCTTGATTTAACAACTTCTTGAAAGCTGTCCAGGTTTTCATCTTAGACACTCTTAGACACTTCTGAAGCAATGTATGTTATTTGGTGATCAGCAAGATCTGTGGCACTAACTTGAGTGTATCTGTGAGATAAAAACAGTATGTATCTGTGAGGGATATTCAAATAATTTATTTTACTGTAACATTCTAGATAGTTCACTAAGAAGTTTTATTGATCTAAGTAAACTTAGTTGCACCATTATCTGCTTGAAGCATGCTACCATTGTTGCAGTGGTGAATTTAAAGTACCAAGTGAAATTTTGCTTTTGCTGAAATATTTCCTGCAAAAAATTAAGTATTTCTATTTTAACTGAAGAATGGATGTAAGAAAATGGCAAGAAGAGGAAAATTAGTAAGATGATGTTGCATAACATAAAAGTCAATTTCCTGCAGAAAGTGATCTTCTGGAGCACTAGAAAGAATGTTTGCATAACAAACGTGGGAAAACCACAAAACAATATAAAACAAGGAAGGAAATATTGCACTTAGATTATTTTCTGTTAAAAGTAATTTAAAAAATAAGATTCTTGTTCAGTAAGAAAACTGTTCATTAATCTTTGCCTTCTAAAGTTATAGATTACTTTAATTTGTGTATAAAATTCTACTGAATTTAAAAACCCAATTTAATTGGTCCGCTATGACTGATAATGTGCTACCATTTAGTAGAAACACTTGCATGTTTTTGGAGTGGTACAGAAAGGCAGGTCCTAAAGCAAAAATAACTCATTAACAAGCTAATTAAATAACTAATATTTGTGGATTTAATTTATTTGCAAAATTCCAGGTGATGAAGAATGAATATTGGGTGATGAAGAAAGGAGAGAAATGGATTTGAGCAACAAGCAGGTTTGCTGGATGATTATTTAGAACTTTTCCAGAGGATATCTCCAACCAGAAGGCTTTGAAAGATGGATGCAAACATCTTCCTCTGTCACCCCAAACAATTATGTCAATCCAAATTTAAAGGACATTAATTTTCCAAGTGCTCCATGTTTCTGTGAAATTCAGCATGTCCCATCCTCATATAAAGTTCCACTGTGCTTCTAGAATATATTCAATGCTATTAAAATGTAAGAAAATGAATAAATCGTATTTTTTAAATTAAGCTTTGAAATTCTGAATAACACTTTTGGCTTCTAAGTTGAAATAAATAAACTCTGATTTAGTCTGAGCTGATGTGAACTATTACCAAAAGTCTACGTCAAGAGTGTCAGAATGTATTTCTTCAACGGCTGGATCAGCATTGTAGTACTCCTCTACAAGCTGGCCAGGGGAGGGGAGATGGGATGGCTGGCCTCCTGCACCACTTTGCAGCCAAAATGGGGCATGTGCCTCCCCCATGCTTCATTTTTGCCAGAAGAATGCTGTAGGAAACCATATAAGCTGAAAACAAGCTGAAAATAAGCTGAAAACAGGGGGCTGCATGTGCCCCCCGCCCCGTGCCCCATTTTGGCTGCCAGAAGCACCATGGGCCAGTCTTTTGCTATTCCCAGGCTGCTCCCATAGGCCAGATTTAAACACCCCACAGGCTGGATCCGGATCATAGGCCTTGGTTTTGACACTCCTGGTCTAGGTGTAAGCACATCTTATTTCATAATTAAAACACTCCCATTGTTTGATTTAATTTATACCTTTATACATTGTTTGATTTAATTTATACCTTGCCTTTTTGCTTAACACTAGAACTATATACAGTTATTTAGTTGATGAAATGTGTACTGGTAAATCAAGATTGAAAGATTATGGGTTGCCTACAACCTTCTCCTGAAGCATATAGTAGAGAAAGGGAAAATTTCATTATTCAACTTCTGTGGCAAATGTAGATCAGAGTAACCCTGATAGAAATGTAATTTAATGTGGAAATTTCCTTCTTTGTAGCATAAGCTTGGTAGGGAAGAATAGATCAAGAGATAACTGGCTAGCTAGATATTACTATATATTATTTGTTTATTAATATTTATTTGAATGCTGAACACCTCACCATCGAGTGAGTCTGTGTGGCTTACAGCACTATAAAAGCAATATAGCAATAACATTTAGACATATATACAGCTTCATAGTGCTTTCCAGCCCTCTCTAAGTGGTTTACAGAGTCAGAATTTCACCACCAACAACCTGGGTCCTCATTTTACCAATCTTGGAAAGAACGGAAGTCTGAGTTAATCTTGAGCTGGTGAGAATCGCTGACAGTTGGCAGAGTTAGCCTGCAATACTGCATTCTAACCACGATGCCATCTCAAATACAATTAAATGAATATAAATTGCATAGACAATTAAAATAGAAATATTAAAACATCAAGCATCAAAAATGAAACACTGATATTAACAGTAAATTACATTAAGAATCAGTGCATAAGCAAAATGCAGGTGAGATCTTACTACTTATCTATTAGTCACTTCCAGAATGGGACACCCCCATCTAGCCCTGGACAGTTGGCAGAACCAAGTTTTTAGGCACTTACAGAAGACCAGGAAGGGTAAGAAGACAATCTCACTTCTAGACGCATCATGTTCCAAAGGGTAGAAGCCACAACAGATTTTCCTGGATTCACTTCCTTGCTGGATAGGAGCTGCAGCATGCCCCTTCTACCAGCACTACAACTGATGATATAAAAATAAGAAGCACTTTCTGAAATTTCCAGTTTGCAAGGCTTCAGTGGCAGCAGGAATCCGTGATTGTATGTGGTTTCTGCTCCTCTCGCCGCTGGAGTGCCCCCAATCCAGCTGGATTTGGGGGCTATAGTTACCCCATAGAGGTAACTGAAAGAATGCCCAGGGGTAGAGGATCGGAACCCTCTCAGTTGGTTTAACTGCCTTTTTCGAACGCAGTGGAGTGGCGGTCAGGCAAATGGCCGAAAAGAAGCTGCATTCATGGCTGATAAGGAATGTGCAGGAAGGAAGGCTTGAGAAGAGTGAAAGTTTTGGCTAACCGGGATTAGTAACATCTTAAATACCCTGGAATTTAGTTTATTAAAAGTACATTCGTCCCGGACGAAGGTGGAAAAAAGTGGGTGAAATGAAAGAAAAAGGGAAAGTTTGTTTTTTTTCCACTCGTCCTCGTACGGTGATATGAACGTAATGGGAAATCGGAGGAAAACCTTTTGGCATAGCAGATAATAGCAGAATAATTAAGCAAGGGGGACAATAAAGATTTTGAGATTGGGGAAAAATACAGCTCTTTTTGCTATAAGTGGGAAGGGAGGAGGGAAAATAATAATATTAAGATTTTGTTGATTGAGGCTGCTTGGAAATTTATAAGATTAGAGCTAAACCTGTAACAACTTTAAAGATATAGTTAATTGGGCTTTGTGAATTGAACTATAAACCTACAGGAAGAGAAAGTATATAAAAGAGGAAAGTGCTAAATGAAACACTCTTGGTGTGTTTGGATGTTGGTGACTTTGGAATTTGCGAAATCAATTATTTGAAAGACTAAAAACATTTGGGTGTATAGAGAAAAATTTCACAATAAGGCACTACTTGTTGATGAACTGAAAATTGAATTTAAAAAGCTAAAAGAAGAGGAAGAAAAGGGTAAGGGTCTTCTGGATCTGGTTTTTTCCATTTTTTAGAAATGGGATTTCTACCTACCAGAATACTAAGAACAAGAATGGGGGAATTGAAGGAAGAATCCATCTTTAATGAAAAACATTTTAGCTGGGGAGAAAAAGGGAAAGGGGAAAGAGAATGGAGAACTTTAAGATTAAAAAACACAAAAAAGGGAAAAATAAGGTGAAAAATTGATAAATGTCCAGAAAAGCAACAGAAAGAGGAATAACAGAAGAAGATAGAGATTAAAGAAGGTGACATTAAGAGACAAGGGGTTAAAAAAGGCAGGATTGAGAAGAAAGGAAGGGAAAAGGGAAGAGAAGTACAAGGTTAAAACAAGATGTAAAGAAACAAGATTTATTCCAGAGATAGTGGGGTAAAATATGATATAAAAGAGATTCTGCAAAAGTACATAAGATTGTATTGTTGTTTTTATATTTGAAAATAACGTTAGAAATGGATGTTATCATAGAGCTTAAGTTGCTATGGATATTTGTTTTAATTATGATGTTATAACTTATTACTTCTTATTTTTATAGATATAGTATGTTAGCGTTGAAAAGTCTAAGCAGAATCAGATAAAAGTATATAGTTATTTTAAGTGTTAAATTTAGGGAAAGATTCAAGGCGCCATACTTAAGTTGATTTACAGGAAATTTTGTATTAATGAGAAAAGATTAATAGAAAATGAAATAGAATAGCAAAAGGATATAGCGCATAATGATTTAAATTGAGGTATGAAAAATAAAATGAATTAAAGAGAGTGAAAAGAGGAGAGGCTATATAGAAAATGTTAAAATAGTAATAAGAATGAAGATATGAAATGGGATAAAAAGTGAGCATGAATTCAAATTTATGTCTGTACAAAAAGATGTAACCCGGGACTAAGCTGCTTTCCAAAAAGAGTTTTGTTTTTATGTTTTGTGTTTTGTTTGTGTATGTTTGTTTATTGAAAATTAATAAAAAAAATTATGTAAAAAAAGAAGCACTTTCTGACAGACAACTCTTGAAATGATACCATCAGTAGCATCTGAACAGCCAAACAGCAAAATATGACATCCTTACAATGATACATACTTTTTTTCTGCCGGGCAAAATTTTAATAAAATTAAGATTCAGGACAAAACTCAAGTAAACAGTAAATGTTTATCATTGCTGCCTCCAGAACTTTTCCCTGTGTACATTGTTTTAGATTTCTAAATAGTGTGCTATTTTCTACAGTTAGATACATTTTTCAGCTTGTTTTAGATTTTCATCAGTCAAAGTGGACTGGATTTTAATAAATGACAGTTGAGGGTCTTGTTCTTGAACTTTTGCAATGTCTCTTCTTTTAATGCATAATTAAGGTTTTGTTTAATCTGGAAACATGGCAAAAATTAAGTTTTCTATTCATTACAGGCTTCTTCAAAACCGGTAATGATGTTTTTAATGTCAAACCAGAAATTGACCTAAAAGTATAATTTGATCGTCACTAAAAAATAACACTTGACTTTTGCTCATGGTATAAGATTAATGATGCTTCTTTTTTGTCATCAAGAAACAATAGAAGATAAAGTAGCTTGGTATTTTCATCTCTATCTTCTCTTCATGATACAATTCTATGTTGATAGCTACAGTACTTAGTGGCTCATTTTAAAATATCCAAAAATACTTGCATTAAAATGCAATTAAATTGTTCTTAGGTTTTAAAGAAATATCATTCTGCTTATCATTTCAGCATAGATAACAAAATTTCCTATTCTTAAATATTATATGAAAAAGTTTGGATGTATGTCTTTATAAACAAATTAAGCTTTAAAACTTCTGGTTTGTTTTGGTATTGAAACTGATTACCCAATTTGTCAGATACAAAGTAACATAAAATACAGAGAAATTCCTAAATTGGAGTTCTTCTGAAAGTCCATTTAATTTCCAGAAAGCCTTAATTCAATCTGATAGGAATCTGTGTAATTTAAAAGACAATTACATAATGAACATATAAATAATTATGACATTGTCTCTCAGTTTATATTAAATTCGTTCTCCAAATTATTAAAATTTACATATATGGCTATTCTAGACTTTCAGCAAATGCTCAAGTGAACAGTTTCTGCTCCAAAATCAGATGGCTTAGAATCACACTTTGTTGCTGTAGTGCTATCTGTAATATCTCTGAATTTAAAAATTATCCCAACAAAGTTTATTGTATTATGAAATACTTCTATAAATAATGTGTGGTCAAGAATGTAGAGAAGATGGATATTACATGTTGGGATAATGGGATTTGGTCTGGTGGTTAAGGCCCTAAGCTAAAAACCAGGAGACTGTGAGTTTTAGTTCTGCCTTAGTCATGAAAGATGTCTGGGTCTATATGGGACAATCTCTCTTAATCCAACTCACCTCACAGGGTTGTTGTTACGAGGGAATTAGATGAAGAAATAGTAGGAGAAATAGGAAGAAAAATGAATATTGGGTATATTTGCTGCCTTGAGTTATTAATAAAAAGATAAACATGTGGGGAAAAATGTTGTTATATATCATGACAACAAGAATCCTATATGCTCAAAAATGAAGAGACATTTATTCCCACAATGGAGGCATGGTTTGAAAAGATGATAAAACAAGAGGAAATGGCAAAATTAAGGCATTAATTGGGGAGAAAGAATGTAAATAGTTTTGTTTCTGCTTGAAAGAGAAAAAATGAAATCTTGATTTGATTTTGGGTTTTGATGATCAAGTAGATCATATTTATAGAAATGGTTAGAATTTACTGTTTTACATGAGTAAAAATTGATATTATAACTTTTAGATAGATTATGTATTTTACCACATGAAATGAAGCTGGAAGTCACTATTTGTTTGTTTTCTCTGTCTCTGTCTCTGTCTCTCTCTCTCTCTCTCTCTCTCTCTTTCTTTCTTCACTTTATCCACCTTTCATTTCCACAAACTTTATTTCTATGTGTACTTTATATTAATAAAAAATAAAGGTGAAATTAAAACAGTTGGTTTCTACTGTTGATTTGAGAGGCAGCAGGAGGAGGAGGAGGAAGGAGGGAGGAGGAGGAGGAGGAGGAGGAGGAGGAGGAGGAGGAGGAGGAGGAGGAGGAGGAGGAGGAGGAGGAGGAGGAGGAGGAGGAGGAGGAGGAGNGAAGAAGAAGAAGAAGAAGAAGAAGAAGAAGAAGAAGAAGAAGAAGAAGAAGAAGAAGAAGAAGAAGAGGAAAGCTGTTTGACCATTAACAAGTGGAACAGCTTGTCTTCGGAAGTTGCAGGGGCTTCATCACTGGAAATTTTTAAGAAAAGACTGGACAGCCACCTATTTGAAATGATATAGGGTCTCCTGCTTGAGCAGGGGGTTGGACTAGAAGATTTCCAAGGTCCTTTCCAGCTCTATTCTGATTGAAGAGGATGGGGAGAAGCCCAGCCCAGATGTTGTACCATGAAATGAATTTTTAAAGGGATTCCTTCTACAAACCTGGCTGGGAATTTTAATTTTGTTTTAAAGATCAATAAATTGAAAACATAATCCAGACATTATGGAGGTACTAAGAATAGAAGGCTGTACGGCCAAGAAATTGGTATTCAACTTGCTCTGTTGAACTGCACTCCTTTGAAAGATCAGGTTTGAAAGATCAAATTAAGGATGTGCTTTGATTCATTTTTAAAACTGGAGGTTTGAACAAACTGGAGGTTTGAACATGGAATGTTGAGTTTTGAGTATCACTTTTTAAACTAGTTCTGTTCTTGTAATGCGCTGATAGCAAATAGTCAGCTTTTAGTGATGCAGAATTAAGCTGCCAGACATAAATGTAATTTACAGCATTGGCACTTAATCTTAACTTTTTTAGTCCCAAACACTAGAGGGAAATGACTTTTTCTATTACCAGTTTGCCAGACTTGATATTTTCCACAGAAGTTGTGAATTACTTATCTTCCAAGAGGTATATAAATATACAGTATGTCATAGGAGAAGCCTTTTTATGATGGCATCATAACTTTGAACAAACCTTCAAAACATCATAACTTTGAACAAACCTTCAAAAGAAGCATATCTCAGCTGTAGTATTGTTCTTTTGTTTACCATGTAAAGACATTTGTTTAGCTTCTGTGTTAAACAATAATGTCTCTCATTTATATTCTTTATTACTTTGTCTGTCTTTTGGCCATTTTCACTGTTATTCATATTTTATTATATTATTGCATTATCTATTTTGTTTCCTCATTATGTCAATAGCCATCTGGATGAAAAACAATTTATAAATATATTACATAAAATAATGTATACTTGGTTAAACTAGTTCCAAAGAGGTCTTTCTTCATCTCCTAAGCAGAAAGAACATAAAGCAACTAAACTTAATCTCTTCTCAATATTCCAAAACTGATCAGCCTACGTATGAACTTGATTGGGTAATTTGAATGTTCTGTATTGAAACCTTTCAAGTGAAATTAGCACATCACACTTAGTATGTACTGCTTGATTTGCCCAATGAATAGATGAATAAGAAAGTTAATACTTTACTCACATAATAGCTCCTACTTCATCTTTTCTTTTCTTTTCACTTTTCTGTTTCACTTTTCTTTTCCTTCTTTTTTAATTTCAAGGATGATATTCTCTTTTAACAAGAGTCATGGAGTCTTTTTGTATTCAGCTTAACTGGAGATCCATAGAAAAACCTTAAGGATGTCATAATTTCAAATAAGAAGCTTATTTTTTTTTCCATTAGTTGGGGGCTTGGTAGGATCAGTTTGCTGATGATACCCAATGATATCTTTTGACTTCAGGATGGCCAATGAAACCATCAAAGTTTTGTCCCAGTGTTCAGGTTAGGTGGGAAGAACTGTGTCTGATTTAATCCTATCAAGACTGAGTGTCAAAGGGTGTTTGGATCTCCCAAATCTTTGGTTATTTAATCTTTGATGTTGTATGGAGTGGTACTTCTCTTTTCAAGGTTGGCAGACAATTTGGGTGATTGGTTTGATGAACAGGTTGTAGCTGCATCCAGAAAGGACTTTGCACATCATCATCAAGTAAACCAGTTGTGTCTTTTCCTAGAACAGTGGTTCTGTCATCCACTTTACATGGAACTGCCATTATAGAACACCTGGAAGATTCAGCATGCCTAAATGCAATGGATTGGGTAGTAATAGGCATGCTTCAGTATGCCTGCATAACATCCCTGCTTCTTGAATGGTGCTTGTTGCCATTATTATTATTAACATGAGAATTATTCAAAGTTACGATAAAAGACCAATCAGCCTAACATCAATACCTGGGAAGATACTGGAAAAAAACCCAGATCTGTTAATGTCTAGAAACAAATAAAGTTGTAACTAGTAGTCAGCATGGATTTGTTAAAAACAGATCATGTCAAACCAATCTTATTTCTTCTTTGACAAAATGACTAAATTAGTACACCAGTGAAATGCTGTAGACAGAGTATACTTAGACTTCAGTAAGGCATTTAAAATAAAGCACAACATACTTCTTGACAAACTAGAAAAAATGTGAGAAAGACATCATTACTACCAGATGGATTTGTAACTGGCAGATGGTTTGTAACTATAAACCACATTCAACAAAAGTATGTGTCCAACGTCTGCCGGCATCTTTAAAAAAGGAGAGACCTAGTGGATGCCACAAGTTGAAGATTAACAGACATCTTTATGCTGGTGAATGCGTCGACTGTAAAGTCATGGAATCAATTATTAACAATCCATTATTTGCCATTCTTCGAGCAAACCAATATCTCTAATAAAAAAATGTTTTTAAAAAACCTGTCCTATAGATCTGCTCTTGAGCTTAATACTGAAAAACATATATGGAAACACAATACTTGAAGTCAGGACAAAGAATAGACACAACTATATAGACTTCTGTAAAGCCTTTGATCAGTGGTACCTGACATAACATCCTAAAACTAGAATATAGGTGGGTCTTGGACACTGATAATGGAATAGAAGATTCTTCAAAACAGAAAAAATGGTCAACTTCGGGAGTGTCCTATCAAATCCTGTACCTGTCACAGCGGTGTTTTTAGGACAATTCTCTTTCATACTCTATATAAATACCTCTGGAATCATATTAGAGCAACTGATTCTCTTCGTTGAGGATGTAGAGCTATTCAAGAAAAGACAATACTATACTCAAAAGACCTTGAGTATATCTGGAATGGCAATCAAATGGACCTTCAAATTACAATATGCTCGTTTAATATGAAGAAAAATCAGAAATATAGATAATAAGGACCTTGGTTGATGATCCAAATCTGTCACGGGACTTCGCGAATACTCATTGTAAGTGATCTAAGTGCTAGGCACTGTAATTACATAGCCAAAAAGGCATAAAGTTGTCAATCTAATCTTGCGTAGCTTCTTCTCTGGTAATCACACTACTAACTAGAGCATACAACATTTACTATTATATGGAACTATCATGTTCTGTGTTAAAACAATTGAGAAAGACCAGAAATATTTCACAAGAACAGTTCCGCTTCTTCATTGCAGAATCACTTATGAACCAGACTTGAACTCTACAGAGAAAACTCGATTGCGCGTTCAGTCATCAAAATATAGTATATAATATACATTTAGCAATGTCCTACTGCAAATGAATACTTCTTAATCAAAAATACATGGCACACAATAGAATACAAACTAAGGTTACTGCACCAAATTAATTGCAGAAAATAACGACTTCAGAAATAGAGTGGATCAGTGTTTGGTAGTGTTATTGACTCTGTGGTATTAGTTCGCCGAATACTCAAAAACTTTACACACTTAGACTGCCTACTATTGATCACCGCTTCATAGAGGCTCGGTAAGGGCGTGCAATAAGAACTAATATGCTTAGCCATGACCATCACTAATTGTGTTTATTTTTTAATGGTGTGTGTTTTAATTTTTCTGAATAAAGTATCATGTCATGTATTAAAACTATGTTTATTTTATATATATGTTGTAGGTGTTCAGAGTATTTTCCCACGTCATTATAAGATATGTGCTTTTAAGAGTTGTAGCAAATTTCGGTAGAATCTGATCTGCATCATCAAGGGCTTTGACAGGTAGATGAGAAATTCTGCAAAGTTGCTACAACTTTAAAAGAAGCTATATGATGTGGGGAAAATACCCGAAACAAAGTGAACCATAATGTAAGTACACGTATTGTAGTTCTGTTAAAGTTGTAGCAACGTTTAGCAAATTCATCTGGCCATCGAATCATGGTTTGTATGGAGTTGTGTCTCACAGTTCTCTTTTAAATTTGAGGCGGCTATTCTGATTGGTATTAACCTGGGTCGTGTGTTCATTGGACTTGAGTTGATTGATTGGTGTTCTGGTTTTCTGTCTGTTTTTGTGGCTTTGATTGGTGGCAGCCACTACTGTTCTTGTGTTGGAAGCTTTCAATGCTGCTTGGTTGTTGAAAGGGAACGGCTGCTTCTTCATCAGCAAGCTGGGTTTTTCCACTGGGTTGCCTGGTGGGGGGGTGTTTTTGAGTTGAGGCATCAGAGGGAGTCCTGTCTGTGTTCGGTGTTTGTACTGTTTTGTGGTGGTGGAGGATTATTTAAAAGAGTGAGGCTTCAAATAGATTGACAGTCTGCTGGAATACTCTCTTCTTAATTCATTGCTGATGTCAGGTTTTTTTTCCAATCTCTATGGCTTTCTGATGATATCTGTGGCTGGGGTTTTTCTTATAGTGGGCTAGGGATTTGGTGCATTGAGTTGAGTGTGTGACTGTGGTTTTCACGTGTTGGACAGTGAGGAGGTGGGTGATTTCCAGTTTTTTACTGCATTTTTGTGTTCATCATACAGGTGGGTATTGATTCTTCTATTGGTCTGTCGCAATAGTATTGGCGGGACATGATATCCACAGGAACTTTCGTCATATGCCTTGGTTTTCCAGTCATTTTGGTCTTTGGGGTTCCTCAGGATGGTGTATTTTTTTGGTCTGTTTTGAAGGCGTCTTGATGTGATGCCTTGTGTAGTATTACTGATCTTTAATCTGTAGTACGTCTTATGTAGGGCAGACTACAGCTTATCCATAAGGTCTGTTGGTCTGCTAGGTCTCTTCTATTTTTTGGTGTGTTTTTGTGGATCAAGCCTGGTGGATATTTGTTTTTGTGGAAGATGTTGGCTGTCAAGTACTTTAGTCAGGGTGCATAGTTGTCTAATGTTCCTTAATCTGCCAGGCTTTGTTCTGGTATTAGTGTCTCTGCCACGGAATTTATCTGTTGCTGGTGTGGTGGTGGGTATGGGCATTGAGGTAGCGTTGAGTGTGTGTTTTCTTTTGGTATATGGTGTGTCCTGTTCATCGTGTTCTTTTGTAGATTAGTACTTAGGATGGTAAGTTGTCTTGGTTTATTTCCTTCCATGGTGAACTTGATTTTGGGGTTGTGTGCTGTTTGAGGTGTGTTAGGAAATTCGTTTAGGTTTTTTTTCCATGGGGCCAAATAAAATGTGTATACGATGTATCTTAGCATAGTTTGGGGGTTTTGTGGGTGGATTAGCAGGGCTCTGGATTCGAATATCTTCATGACAGGTTTGCAATTGACGTGGTGAAGTGGTGACTCCTAAAGGGTTCTGTCAATTTGCTTGTATTTTGTCTTTTGGTATATGAAATTGTGTTCTGTAGGCAGTGTTTGTTAGTTCATGAAGGTCTTTAGCTGGTTGGTATTTAATTTTGATGATTCCAAGTAGTTCTTTTAGGGGACTTGAGTGAAGTGAAACCACGTGAAACTGTATCAACAGATTTCGTTGTTACCTGTAGCTTTTGATTATTTTATAGAAGTGGTATGAGTTTTGTAACATATGAAGCTGCGGTTTAAAGCATGGGGCTGTAGTTGTTGTGCTAAGTTTTTAGCTAGGTTTTGTTTAATGGTGCTCTATGAGAGCTGACTATGGGTCTGAGAGGTTGCCTCTTTGTGTATTTTTTGGGAGGGCCGTATAATTGGGGCATCTAGAAAGATTTTTCTTCTTGGGAGATTCGTCTTCCAAAACAGACCCAGAAAATACAGCATTGAGGAACCAAAGACAAAATTGACCTGGAACCACAGGCTATACGAAATCCCTGTACTATGCACGGCAATACAATTGGAAGACAATAGAGAATAAGTACCTAGATGAACATAAAAATGGTAAAAAGCTGGAACACACCTCTCACTTATTCAAAGTGAAAACCACAGGTAAACATCAACTTCAAATGCATCCAAACCCTAGCCACATAGAAAACCGCACAGAATATCAGAGAAGCATAGGATGAAAAAGGACTGACACTGAAATAAGAAGAGTGATTCCAAGGCAGACTGTAATCCATTTGGAAGCTGCTCTCAAAATAGAAAGATTCCACACCACAAACGAGACAAACACCTGAGCACAGACAGAACTCCTCTGAATGCCCTCCAACTCAAAACCCCCACCTGAAACAGACAGACTCCCTGAATGCTCCACTCAAACACCCCACCAGCACCAGATGAAACCCGTGCTGGATGAAGAGCAGGCCGTCCTTTACATGAAGCCAAAGCACATTGAAAGCCTCAACACAAACAGAGTGCTGCAGCCCAATCAAAGCCACAAAACAGAACAGAAGAAGCCAGAAACACCAATCAATCAAATCAGCCAATGAACAAGGACCAGGTTAATAGCAATCAGAATAGACCAGCAATTTGAACAGAGGAATGTGAGACCACATTCCATACGAGCTGATGATGAGATGAGATTCTGCTGAAACGTTGCTACACTTTACAGAACTACAATGAAGTGGGATAATACCCGAAGGAAGCTAAACAGCAAAATGTAATACCGCGGAGCTTTAAAAAACAAATATATATATATAATATATATATATATTATATTATATATATATATATTATATTAATATATATATATATAAATATATATATATTATATTATATTATGGATTCTGGTTATTCGGGGTTTTTCCAGTAGAATTGAAAGTTTTAGGCAACCGTTTACGATGAATTCATTACATCATTTCAGGGCTTGTTTCTTCAGCTTGTGCTTCTCAGAGTAATGCGTGAGCTGCAGCTGCTTTTTTTTTAAACTGCTAGTGGGGTGTGATTGATTGGGTGGGGGTTTGGGCTGTGTTCTGATTGGTAGGGGGGGTGGGCTGTGTTCTGATTGGCTGGGGGTGTGTTTTGCTTAGGTGGGGGCTGGCTGTAGCTCCGGTAGATCTTAGTTCTGGGGGATTCGGAGCTGGTGAGTGTGATTCTGTTGTTTGGCTTCGTGTTCGTGGTCGTGACCAAATCTTCATGGTGGGTTTTTTTTGGGGTAGTTTGCTTCTTTGTATGGGTTCAGAGGGGTTTGAAGTGGGTAGTGGTGCAAGCTTGGCAAGTATGGTTCTGGTTTTCATGGTCATTCTCTCTTATGTGTGGGTGTGAGTCTTTTTTTCTGCGTGGAAGTGTGTGGTAGCAATTTGTGTGGACTTGGTGGTGTGGGTTGGTGTCATTTTTCAATGTTGGCTATCGTTTATTAAATGAGGAGGTTTATCAAATGGTTGTAGGCGGAGGTATCATCTCATTTAATTTCCTGCTGTGGTGGGCGTTTTTCTAATCTTAATGCTTTCTTCTTATTCTGTTGTTGAAGTGTTCGGTTTTGGCGATGGTTCTGTAATTTTTTAAAGTCAATTTTATGTCCTGTGGGCTTTGAAGGTTTTGGACAGGGAAGAGGTCAAGTTCTTCTTTTCTGATTGAGTTTTTTGTGTTTTCAATGCGTGCACTAATTTCTGTTAGTTTGTCCTATGTATGAGTGGGCAGGCAGTGCATAGGGATTTTCGTATAGCTGCTTGGGTTTTCTAACTGGATTTGTCTTTTGGGTTTCTAAGGATGGTTGATATTTTCTGTTTTGAAATGTGTTTTAATGTTTGTTTTTGGAGGATTTGCTGATTTTTTGTAGTTTACTTTTATATATGGGAAGGAGGGTTTGCTTCTCTTTTCTCCTGTGTTGGATTTTGGTTGGGGTTTCTTTTTGGATTAAGGTGGGTAAATCTTCTTTTTTGGGAATCAATTGGCTTTGTAATAATTAAAAGTGAGAGTGTGTAGTTCGGTTTGCTTAGTGTTGTTCATGGTAAGCATTTTGTTCGTGGAGCATGAGTGTCTTGGTACGGAATTGATCTGTCTGGTGGTGGTGTGAGATGCATGTAGATGCGCAGGTTTGTTCGTGTTTTCTTTGGTAGATGGTTGGGTCTAGGGAGCATTGGATTTTTTTGTACACTAAGACATCAGGAAGGGGAAGTTGGATTGTTGGCTTATGTTTCATAGTGAATTGTATTTGGGGTGTAAGGCCTGTTGAGGTGTGTGGGAAGTTGTTGCAGTTTTTCTATTCCATGTGCCAGATTATGAAGGTTATTACGTATCTGAAGCCAGAGTTTGGGTTTGGATCATATTTTTTAGAGCTTTTGTGTTTCAAAGTGTTCAGGTAGAGGTTTGCGATAAGGTTGAGAGGGGTGACCCATGGTGCTCCCTTCTATTGTTTGTATTTTTGACGCATTGTAAGGTGAAGTATGTATTGGATAAGCATGGTTGGTAAGATTAGGATGTACTGGGTGGGTTGTATTTGTTTGGAATGGCTTGTAAGGCTTCTTTTATACGGCATTGGTGAAGAGGGTATGACATCGAAGCTCACTAGTAGTCCGTGGATTGTAAGTTTTGTTTTCTTTATAATCTCAATGAACTAGAATGAGATCTTAACTGTGAGTTGATGGATTCTGCAGTAGGTCTGTTAATTGTTTGGGCGAGAATTTGGCTAAGTTTAGTAGAGGTTTGAGCTATGGAGATGACTATTGGTCGTAGTGGGGTTCCTTCTTTGTGTATTTGGGAGCAATGAAGACACACAGTGCCACATGTTCAGACCAAGATCTCACTGGACCGAAACCAATGTCTTTCGAAAGGATCACTTGCTGTTGTCAAACACATCAAAACCCATATATGCGGAGTTGAAACAGCTGACAACAACCTGATGATGCTAGAAAGAATCCGACTCGAAATCACCAACATTCTCTGCACTAGCAAGCACCCAAAAGCATTAATCCAAGAGAACACTGACTATTAACCTGAAGAGACACCCAGCATAATAACTCTACCAGCAACAAGGGCAATGCAACAGTTGTTATGAATTACATCTGACTAACAACAAGTTACAACCTAATCCAAGACCAATACAACCCTAAATCACTGCACCAACCAGATGAAAAAACCACCAGATCCAAAATAAAGCTCCCATCGCGAGAAATCCAGCAAAGAATCATACCCGAGAAAAATCATCCAGATCCTAAGTGATATCTTGGGGGAATTACAGCTTAGGATCTGATGATTTTTCTCTGGCTTTTATTTTGGTGTTTTAGCTGTATTGGTTTTATTTTGATGATTTTGAGGTATCTTTTTATCGGGGAATTGAGTAGAATAATAGAAAACATGCGAGGACGGCCGAGTTCGACAGTGAAGGGAACGCCGCACCGTGAGAAGGACACACACACCACCGATAGATAGAGACGGTGGGAAACTTACAGCTTCATATGTTA
Organism: Laticauda laticaudata; assembly: GCA_004320025.1. Taxonomy (NCBI): domain Eukaryota; kingdom Metazoa; phylum Chordata; class Lepidosauria; order Squamata; family Elapidae; genus Laticauda; species Laticauda laticaudata. Next base: position 56,304 of record BHFT01016960.1, read on the forward strand.
ACAAAACTCTCCATTTTTAGAAATGATCAAATATCTAACAGTGGAACAAGATTCCTTGTAAAGTTTGGGGGACGTGGTTTTCACTATTCACTCAGGGTCCGATAAAAGATACCCAAAATATCAAAAATCATACCAATCAACTAAAATCACCTCATGGGAACAACAGAAAAATTGTTAAGCAACAATATTTCATATCAAAGGAAAAGATACAGCAAATTGAATGGAGGCCCCTATGGGATCATCACATGTCACGCGTATTGAAACATGTATTGGAAGATTTGAATCCAGAGCCTGGCTAATGCACCAAAACCAATGTATGGCTAGATACATGATGACAATTTGGGTGATTTTGGCCTCATGGAACACAGAAAACTAAGACGATTTCCTAACACCGGGGGAGGTAACAGAACACCCAAATAAGTTCACCATGGATGGAAATAAACAAACCAACTACATTAGATGTATTCAAAAGAACAGATGCAACATAGACACACTGTACTACAGAAGAAACCACACACAATGCTATCAATGCCCATCCAACCACCTCAGCACAGATGAAATTCGTGGAAAACACAATCAAGAAAAATGCTGGCAGAAGAGATGAAACTATACACCCTGACTAAAATACTGACAGCCAACGGTTCACAAGAAAAAATCACAGATTGATCTCACAAAAAACCAAAAATAAAGAAGATAGCCAGACACAGACCTATGGGAAAGCTGTCTTGCCTAACATAGAGGATTACGTGACAGATAATCAGTAAGATAATCGCTAAACATAAGTAAGCACGGTATTGAAAGAAATTATAAAAATGGGCACACCACCTACCAGGCATACATCAGATGCTTCAAACAGACAAAAAAATAGCAGCCATCTGAGGAACCCAGACAAATTGACTGGAAAACCAGGCATAATACGAAGTCCTGTGCATTATGTCCGGACACTACATTGGAACAGACCAATAGAAGAATAATAACCCACCTGGGTACTAATTATTACTTATTCCAAGCTGGCAGGAATAAACATCTCAGAAGACAAGCTTGGGATCCAAAAAGATCTTAACAGACTTGAACAATGGGCCCTATCCAACAACATGGAATTTTATGTGGAGAAATGCAAGGTGTGACATCTAGGCAGGAAAAAACAAAGGCACAAGTTAAGATTAGGTGAAGCCTGGCTGAAACAGAAACTGTGAGAGGGATCTTGGAGTCCTAGTGGACCATCACTTAAACATGAGGTATGATTGTGTGGCAGCAGCCAAAAAAGCTAATAGAATCCTTGATTGTAAAAACAGAGGCATAGAATCAACATCATGTGAAGTATTAGTACTGCTTTATACAGTAAATACTTAGTAAGACCACACCTGGAATACTGAATTAAGCTTTGGTCACAACATTACAAAAAGATGTTGAGACTTTGGGAAAAGTACAAAGAATAGCTACTAAGATGATTAAGGACCTGGAGACAAAAACATATAGTTGCAGGAATTGAATATGGCCCAGAGCAGTCTAGTCTAGAAAAAATAAGGTCTAGGGATAATATGATAGTAGTATTCCAGTATTTGAGGGGCTGCCACAAAGAGGGAGACAACTTTTTTTTCCAAAGCACCAGAAGGCAAGAGAAGAAACAATGGATGGAAACTAATGAAGGAGAGAAGCAACCTGGAATTAAGGAGAAACTTTATATCAGTGAGGACAATTAACTCGTGGAACAGCTTGTCTTCATAAGTTCTGGCTGCTTCATCACTGAAGAGAAGATTGGACAGCCACCTATCAGAAATGGTATAGGGTCTCCTGTTTGAACAGAAGGTTGGACTAGAAGTCCTCCAAAGTCTCTTCCAGCTCTATTCTTATTGATTGCTTAAAGTCAGAGAACTATACAAGATCCAGAGAATTTTATATTGCCAAAATAACTGCTGGATTCCCATAAAGCATGGTAAGATTTGTGAACCTTCATAAATGAGTCACAAAGATTCTATTTTTGACAGCCTAATTTAGGTACTCTGTGTAGAAAACATAGTTATATAACCATTTTAATTTTATACTCTATAGAATAGGAAGCAAAAATTTCAATAGAAAGCAAAAATTTCAAATGGCCACCTATTTTTAAATCTGTTTCTGCAAGAAAAGCATAGGAATTTCGAAAAAGTGAGCCTACTAGAGAGTTGTGGTAAGGTCAGGTCCCAAGTTTTCAATTAAATATCTTGATGACTTTTGTATGTATCTCTAAAGCCTCTTTTATTCCAAAATAAATCCTAACTTATGTTTTTACTTCTCATTGTAAAACCAAAACTAACTAACTAAATGATATGTTCAAGTTAATGAATGCCATCATCTAATCAAGGGAAATTAGCTTTTTATGAACAAAAGTTAAATATGATTTATTTCTTCTTCTTCTCTGCAAACATCTGGAAATTTTCCAGAATATTTTTCATATTTTATCTAAATAATATGCTAATGTAATAGGAATACATAGGAAAACAGAATGGTAAGAAATTATTCTAATATCTGGAATTCTTAAAAGGCCGAAGATATATTTTAATTCCTTGCTTTGAACCTATCTAGATATATTTCATGATCTAGAATTCTCCTAAAGCAAAAACCAATCAGGTTCAGGAGAAGTTGAGCAGCTGCTTGGACTAAAAGATCCACAAGGAATTTCAGCTCCCTTCTGATTCTGATTCTGAAGCAGTACAGATAGTCCTCAATTTACTACAATTTTATTCAGAGACTGTTTGAAGTTACAATGGCACTGAAAAAAGTGGCTTATGACTGATTTTCACACTTCTGATTGTTGCAACATCCCTTTGGTCATGTGATCAAAATTCAGATGTTTGACAACTGACTCATAATTATGATAGTTGCAGTTGTCACCTTTTGTAACCTTCTGAGAGCAAAGTCAATGGGAAAGCCACTTTACAACCCATTTACTGATTTAACAATTGCACTGATTCACTTAACTGTGACAAGAAAGGTCATAAAATGTTGCATTCCTGAATAGTTGTAACAACCTACAGAGCTTCATCACTCATTCACAGTCCTTGATAGAATAGAAAAATGAAGTTGATGTGGAAAGCACATAAATATAGAGACACTGTTTTATGATAAACAGTGGGTTTTCCCCCCATCCCTTACCCCTTAATTGGATTACTGACCCCTTCACAAGTGGATTACTTCCTTCCTGTCAAACAGGCAACAAATAGTAATAATAGAAAATACCCTATCAAAGCCTGCAGCGGTGTCCCCCAAACGAGCATTCTAGGACCCGCACTCTTTACACCCTATATAAATGATCTTTGTGATCACTTTATTAGCAACTGCATCCTCTTTGCTGATGATGTAAAACTATTCAACACCACCGTCAATGCTACTGTCCTTCAAAAAGACCTTGATTATGTATCTGAATGGTCTAACAGTTGGCAATGCCAAATCTTGAGCAACAAATGCTCTGCCCTACACACTGGTAAAAAAAAATTCTATACACCAAATACAAGCTAGGCAGATATGACCTTGTTGATGA
>BHFT01016963.1:0-21486 GCA_004320025.1 Laticauda laticaudata
GTCAGCTCGTAGTGGCTTCGGCTCTTTTGTTTAGTGACTCTGGCTCTTTAACAGTGACTGCGCTCTGCTGTATTGTCCAGTCGTCTCTTATTTGAATCCCACCTTCGTTGCCAGTGTTGTGGAGCAATGGAAATGACTGAAGCGGACACGGAGCAACTGACAGGAATCTTTATTCTGCTAATAAAGTGTTGCCGCGACTGCTGGGCTAACAAGCAGTCAGCTTGCGGCAACAGCTGATGCCATTTGACAGCGCTTTATATAGACAGCTGTCAAACGGCATCAACCAATCAGAGTAGTCCGCGCTCCCATCAGGAACGCGGACCAGAGGGAAAACTTCACGTCGACGCAACACTAATATTGATATTAGCCAGCAACCAGTTTCTTCCATTGCACACTGTAGAAGAGCATAAGAAAAACTCAGGCAGGACCAGAAAACAATAGGCCATTCTCATTATTTATCATACTATTCAATTGACTAAATCAATAATCAATGAACTAAAATAGTATTGTTCACTAAAATCCTACTGTTCATAACTGTCAACTATTTGTATACAAAAACTATGGCTTTAACATATGGCATAAATTATAAATTATATGTACTTATCGTTAAACTTCTGAAAATTGGTTCTCAACATTTTTCTCATAATTTTAGTATAAAATATTTTTATCACCACATAGTTATATAAGATAAAGACTTAACATTTTCACTTAACATTCTTTTTAACTTAAGGATGGTCCATCAAAGCAAACATGGTATTAAAAACATGTGAAAAAGTAAACTCTTGTTATAGGTTACATACACAAATTATTTAGAACCTGATTCTTTAGGAGAGGAAAAAGCTTACAAAGCTATGCTACTTTCAGACAGTTTGGAGGGAACACAAGTCTTTGAAAATAGTTGAAAATGTAAAAAATAGAATGAAAACAGTGGAGTGTAAAATGAAAAACTGCTAGCTTTTTTACTTTTGAATCAGGATGGAACTCTTAAAGTACAAAAGAACAATTCCTTTTTCTGCACAAATTCTATATGAACAACTTCTGCATATACAGTTAGATTGTCAAGGGCATGACTTAACGTTGTCTTCTCTGCTTAACTTCCTCTGTAGTCTTCTCAAGTACTTTTAATACCCAGAAGAGATTTCTAAGCAGAAATTCTTCTGTCATTTCTAGTTATCCTCTATTCAACTTTTGTGTGTTCTGAAAAAGCTAAGAGGAGAAGGAAATATTGTGACTGTATGAAACACTTGATTTAAGAAAATCAGCTCTCACCACAGTGATAAGAAATGTATTGCTTCCATGGTATGAAAGTTCTTCATTGAACCAAACCCAAGCAACTTTGAATATCTCAGAATTCTCCAAACTTGGCAACTTTAAGACTTGTGGACTTCAACTCACATAATTCTCCAGCCAGAATTCTCCATTCTGGGAGTTAAACTCCACAAGTCTTTAAGTTGCCAAGTTTGGGGACCTCTGGAATAGTTGGATATGTAGGATCTGTGAAAAAGAACATGGGGTTATTATCATAATGTTAATCCTCCTATTGTCCTATTTTAATCATATTATAATTGTTTAATGGAAATGAAATTATGTGTCCACTTATTAGAAGTGGTTATTTATGAAAGCTGATTGTGAGTAAATACTCTTGCTCATTATGGATATGCTTATGAAATGTTTTCTGATAATACCACAAAAATTGTGGGTCATTTTGCTTCAATCTCTTTCTAGTCTTGCAACTTTAATATACTGTACTTTTCTTTTCTATTCCCAAAGTAATATTTTTTATCATTATTTGGGCTATCCACTGCAAAGAAAAGAAAAAGTAATTAGAATTAGAATAAAAGTAAAGAATTTTAATGACGTATTGTTCACACTGGGCTTCAAAAGAGATAATTGCCACTTGCTTATTTCTTAGATACTTCATACAAAGCTTCCTGGTATCTATCTTGAATTGGAGTTGGATGATTTAGCTATTTGATAATATTAACAGAAGTACCAAACTTCTTATTATCAGGAGTTCTATTGATGGCACATTAGAAGAAAATAAAAATAGATATTTGAAATATATCACTGTTTGCTATTCTAGTTGCTTGAAAAGGGCTTTCAAACTCAAGGCCCGTGGGCAGGATCCGGCCCACATGATGGTTAAAGCCTGGAAATAGCAAAGGACCGGCCTGTTCTGTAAGCCAAAATAGGTCCCCCTGCACCCCATTTTTGGTCTGGGTGGTCTACTGCAGCTCCCTGATAGCTCCCCCCCACAGCCCCTGCTTTGGCCATCAGGGTGCTGCAGGAAGCTTCCATCCCATCTTCCCTCTCCTTGCTGGACTGCAGAAGAGAGCTGATCTGGCCCTCTAAGAAATTCAGTTTGACACCCGTGCTCTGAAATATTTCAAAGTCTTTCTTTGAACTAGTCAATACCTGAAATGAAACTGGTTTAATTAGAAATGAAACTGGTTTAATTAAAAATACAATTCTATTTAATAAATCTGTTGTGCAATTACTAATATCAAAAAATGAATAGATAGATGATAGATGGATAGATAGATAATAGATATATAGATAGCAAGATAGATAGATAATAGATAATAGATAGATAGATAATAGATAATAGATAGACAGACAGACAGACAGACAGACAGACAGACAGACAGATAGATAGATAGATAATAGATAGATAATAGATAGATAGATAGATAGATAGATAGATAGATAGATAGATGGANATGGATGGATGGATGGATGGATGGATGGATGGATGGATGGATGGATGGATAGATAGATAGATAGATAGATAGATATTCTGAGAATATAATTGCAAAATATGCATACAGTTTGTGGAACAAAGAAGATAAGGCTTTAAAATTAATAAAGGCATGTTCACTGCATCAGTGACTTCTTTAAATAACTTATGTTCACTTACTCCTTACTTGAACATTCTATTCTGTTGAGCTTCTTGAAGATTTTCCTAGCTTCCTTATTTCATCTCATTTCTAGGTATATAAAAAAAGTTTGACTGCATTTCTTATACCAGAACTTGTAAGACACAAAATTTTGGAAAATATTTTTAGAATAGATGATGATAATGTCAGTATATGAGAACTTATTTAAATATTTTAAAATACATCTTTTTCACCACAGGTTTAAGGGAAAAAATCAACAAAGTTGATTTATTGATTTTATAAGTGTCGAGGACTATGTGTATGTTCTGGTGATTTCCTGTTTAAAAATGAAAAAAGGCCTGATACTGTACATAATATTTTTGTATCTGCAATATATCAAAAAAATCCAGACACAGCAAAGGATAATGGAAAACCAGTCAGCTTGTACATTCAGATAATGAATTTTAAAAATGAGCAAGTAAAACTGAAATGCTGATTTTTTTTTCTTTTTCTTCTATTTTTCCTGAGGCTCACTGGAATTTGGGTAAACAGCAAAACCAGGGAGAAGCAAAAGGACCAAAACTTAGTAGTTTTGAATAGTAATTTGTAGAGCTAAGAACAGTGAAGCTAGTTGAAGTATAATTATTATATTCAATAATTTAATTATTATTTATTCAAAATTTGGCCATATAAATTTATTTCCAATCTAATCACTTTTACTGCCAAAGGGGAAGTCTTCACACTGTAGACTTCCATGCAACAAAAGAGAAGGTATCTTTTAACTTTTGATTCCTTAGTAAAATGATGAAAAATTCAATTTTGTATTCCAACAAGGGCGCATAAGACAAGTAAATATTCAGCCAGACAATTAATAATTAAAAATGTAGGGCAAAACAAGAAAAATTCAAAATACGATGTTAAAACAGAGGCATGCCTTTAAAAAAATGAGAGAAAAAGATGGAGACCCAGTTCTCCAGCCGCTATTACTAAGGGAAGCAATCCTTTTGATTTTTATTAAGAGGCAAGCGCATGGTCATCTGACAGTCATTGTGGGTTGTTTTTAGTTATTTCTGTTCAAATCTAGTGAGCATGCTACCAAAGAGCCACCTTTGGCAGCAAAGTCAGATATTTATTGTAGGAGAAAAAAATCAACCTCACTGGTCGGTCAGTGCCCTAGTTTTTGGAACTCTAGTTCCATTTTCTTCCTGATTGTTCATTTTGAATGCAGTCATGCAAGTAAACTGACCAATCTGATTAAGAAAATCTCTTTAAATCACCAAGGAGTGGTGAAAAATGAAATATTTGGAAAAAAGTTATTTGTACAATGGTTGATCTGATACAGTAGCAACAAAATTAGTGAAGCATCAATTCTTCTCTATACTTATTGTCTTCACATACTTCTATTCTGTCTTCACATATTTTTGCCTCTGTACTGTTCAGAAGTATCTAGATCTTCTAGGAAAAATATGGATAAGGGGAAATTTATGCATGAATACTGAATTTGGCTGTTTCTTGATGAATAAAATCATTTATAATGATTCTGGATTGGATGCCAATTAGGCAAAGTGCCCAATGATAAGCAAAGCAGGGTCATCTGTTGTTATCTGGCATTTTTATGAATATACTGCATAGAATCCAAGGGAATGGATCAGGTTCTTTGGTTTGAATTCTGTCACTTATGGGTTGATCTTTGTCTCTGTCAATTGCTCTGTTAGCCTGGGTGTGAGCACTTGGATCTGTGAGATTGCTAATATTTCTTTAAGAAAGGAAGTAAGGTAATTTGGTTATGAAGTAGGTGGTATCTTCTTTAACTATTCCAACTTAATGCCCAGCATCTAACTTTTCCTTTGGTGGGAAAACTGTTGAACAAGAAGTAAGAATCCAGTTACAAGGATTCTAGATAATATAGATTATCTATATTCCTGCACTATTATATCAAAACAAAGTCTACAATATGGACCAGTCTTTGGACACTTCTTAGAAAGTACAATTGGTCTTAAACACAGCAGCCAGTCAGCTGATAGGAATATTGCACAAGTGATATTTAATAACACTGGCTTTGCATAGCATCTTTGAGCATTGTTTTACCAAAAATCATTCTCCCCAATTGATCTAAACTGTAGTGAAATCCATCTCCGTTAAATTTTTTTAGATGGCAGATTTTTTTTTAGCGTTTTTTCTAAAGCTTTACTAAGATGCCTAATCCTCTTTGGAGTGGACAGAACCTGTGCCATTCAAAATATTTTTCCTCGAGTTTCTTTAAAGTTACTAAAACACTTCTATTCAAACTTTCTTTAGGCCGTAATTGATTGAATATGTGCATTCTATGTTAGTATATATGTTTTAATTTGTGATTTGTGGATGTGCTACCTTTGTGTATATCTCCAAAAGTTTCATGATTGATTAGTCTACAAATAATGAAGATAAATTAATAAAATATCACACCTTGTTTTCAACTCCTTCACAGAAAAGTTAGATACAAAATGGTCAACCATGTATCAGTAATGTGCTGTAATGCATAATAAACCAATATGTTTATCCTGTTTCAGTAGCATTCTGTCTTGCTGATTATACTACACATCTCAGCCTAATACAGCAAAAGCCAACACTGGCCAAGACAGTTTCTGTTTTTAATTTCTCCTTAACAAATTGTGACATACAACACAACTTGAAACTCTTGAAGCATAATTGCTCAAAATGAATGCATTGGTTCCATTCTCAAAACAAAGTGTACAGAAAAATTCAATCTTGAAATTATTTATATACATATATTTTTCCTTCTTGTCACCAATAATACATTACTACACTATATTGACATATAGGAGAAACATGCTCTTACACATTTAACTCCTTAAGAATGAAAATTCAATTATTAAAAGCTTATTAAAATTATTAAAATATAATTTTTATTTATCAATGTGTTCCTGGAAGTTATGTGAATGGAGAAATGCTTCAAATTATAGGCCATGAATATGATATTAACAACTGTTAAGAAGCCCAAGTTAAGCTCTTTAAAAGAATACCAGAAGTGACAGATAGATGCATAACAAATGTTTATCTAATCTCCTAGACCGAGATGGATGATTTTCTGATCAGTTTTGATATGATATCTTGTCCAGTTTTGGAGGAAATCCACACATACACATCAGCCAAAATGATAGAAAATGTAACCTTTGTGTCTTTTTGAAAACACCAACGTGGTGTTTTGTTTTCATGTGTAATCATTTCTTGGTGGAAATAAGCATTCTAAATGCATAAAATTAGAAAAGAAATGTCCTATATGGGCAACCTTGAATCCTAGACAGAAGTTACATTATAAATTTAACAAATTAAATAATTAGTAAGAAAACAGCAATTGTTATCTTACTGAAGGTCTTTAAATCCTGTTAAAACATTTCCTCCTATTCCTTGTTTATTGTTGTATGCACAAAGACAAAACTCCCACAATGCCTTCATTTGTCTCCCAGTTGGTATAACTTTCAACTGACTCCTTAATTCATCATGTTAACACAGAGTAAACATTTCAGATCATCTTCAATTAGCACCTTTCTATTGAACCAATTTCCTCCACTTTTTCAGGTTTATTTTGTTTCTCCCTCGTTATTAATGAGGCATTGTGATATTTATTCTGCTTTAGTTCTCTTCCCCCACTTTTAATTGTCATGGCATGTGATTCTGCCAATAAAAGAAGTCAGTATGACATTATTTCACAGCTACAGGTTGAGATACATATTATGGTGCTACTGCCATTACTTCATTTATAACTGATTTCTTGACAACATATAAAATGACAAGTGGGAAAACAAATTTTGGAATACAATTCAGTGTGAAACTTGACACATTATTGACAAATTATTATGGACTTCAGAACAAATGAAATAAGCAATTTCCACCAATTGTAGCATCATTAGTAATTAACAGACCTGCATTTTTGGGGTATAAAGGACTACTGATAAAGCTCTTAAGAGCATCTGCTAATCTTCAATAAGTTTTTTTTTTAAGTGAAGAATATTTATACCTTTGAGTCAGTTTTGATGTTGAGAGACTGCCAGAAAAAACTCCCTGCAGTTTTCTTGTTATTCAGGTTATTATTTTCTTGTTATTCAAGTTATTCAGAAATGATTTCAAATTGTATCTTTCAAAGGGAGAAAATGAATGGTCCAAGGTCAGTCTGTTGATTTTGTGCCTCAGGTGGACATAGATTTTCCAGTTTCTAACCTGATGCCTTAACTCCTATACAAACCAGCTTATTTATCCTGTATACACTATTTATGATTTTCATAATTTAGTATCTGGATGCTTTGTTGCACTCTAGATATGATGTCAACAGATGTGAACCACCACTCTGGTAAGACAACAAATTTTGGATTTATTCAGTCCCTGGTTAAATTCTACATATATCACTTGAGGTTTAGAATGGAAGAAAATAATTAATGTAATTATGTAATTATCTGTTCTGAATATAGTTTCTTATCATCTTATGTATACATTTAGATATAAAGTTTTTCAGGCACACATTTCATGATTAGTTAAGAGAATGGTTGTTTGCATAGATCCTTTCTGTTTTCCTTTGTTCTTATATGTTCATCAAGATAAACATGAAGGGACTTCCGGTTGGGCTTCTTTGGTGATAGACCGAAATTCGTGATCATGCATGGGTTTGATCCGTGCTCATTGCTGGAGCGTCCATGCATGGCTGGATTCAGGGCTAAGCCACCCCATAGAGGTGGTGAAGAGGGGGAAGACCACCATCAGGGTCAAGGAAATCTTCATCTCTTACTCCCTTTCTCAAAAGCACTTGCAGCAGTGGTCAGAAATGGCCACCTCAAAGAAGAACCCGATCAAAAAAGATTGTGCAGGAGGAAGATAAGAAGAGAAAGCTTTGACTGACTGGGTTGAACTGAAAAAGCAACATAAGATACCCTGGTGTTTGAACTATAAAGAATAACATTGTTCCCAGAGAAGATTTCCGAAGCGGTGAAGGAGAGAGAAAAGGGAAAAGACTTGTTTTTTCTTTTCTTCCCCATACTGACAGCTAAGAGACTTAAGTAAGAAATTGAAAAAAAATCACTTTAACATTAATAGGCATTCAAAATGTCAAAGGGATAATAAAGATTTCTTGGATATTGAAAAATAAATAAAAGAAGGAAAGGAGAGAAAAGGAAAAAACAAAAGGGTGGGATATGGAAAAATGGAGGAGACCACCTGGAGGTAAAAGAAATTAACAGTGAAACCTTAACAAGATTCCAAAAAATTAAAAGAAGGAAAGGAGAGAAAAGGAAAAAAAACAAAAGGGTGGGACATGGAAAAATGGAGGAGACCACCTAGAGGTAAAAGGAATTAACAGTGAAACCTTAACAAGATTCCTAAAAAATACATTCTAACTGAAACTTTGTAACAAGGTAACAAAGGTCCCCAGGAAGAGAAAGTTGAAAAAAATAAACAAGAGGAAACAGCCCTGGCTTACTTGGATTACTTGGTGATTTTTGGATTTTTGGTTATTGGATTTAAATGACTAAAATATTCTATCTTTACTTTTTTAAAAAAGAAATTTTTCACCCAAACTGACACATCTCCTTCTTCTGGTCTTCTTCTGTTTTGGGGCTGTCACAGCTTCTTAATGGCTTAATGGCTGCTTCCATCTGCTTCTGGGCTACAAGAGTTTTCCTGGATTGACCAGGGACTTTGCAATGTCCCTGGGCTCAATAGGATATAGTTCCTTCAATTACCATCCCTCCAAGACAGTTCGGGTCCATCTGAAAATTGGAGAAGGAATTACAACAAAACCCACAATATAAAAACATTAAAAACCAAATGGTTATAATTAAACATCAGATGGGATTAATAGAAAAAGAAGAACTGGCACAAAAAATCAGGGAGCTAAACAGACCTTTTTGAAAATACAAACAAGCCAGGTAGATGGCTAGCATATAAATTGAAAAAAGATAAAGAATCAAAAAGAAAAGTACAATTAACAGATGAAAATGGCATATTATGTTATGGAAGTGAAGAGAAGAAAAAAATAGTAAAGAGGTACTATGAGAAATTATATGAGCAAAAGGAAATACCAGAAAGGAAAGTTCAGCAATATCTGCAAGAGGAACAATTGCCGAAAATACCTGATGAAGTAAATACTATGTTAGAAGTGAAAATAACAATGATATAATTGCGACAGAAGCAATCTGAATAGACAAAACACTGGAAAAGCTCCTGCGTCTGCGATGAGGCATCGGCATTAAATCCCTGAATAAGCCGATGAATAGTGACGGAACATACAAGTTTCGGCCGCAACCGCAATGCACCTAGTGACCGAGATGGTAGCTGCATAGTACTCGATGCACGGATCCATGCTCACGTCAAAAGAAACACACTCACCAATGAGACTCCGTATGGGTGAGGGTAGGAATTTGCTAAGACCTGATATTTTATAATTGAAGCGGAATACTGATACCCTCAACAAAATAAAACAACGCAATATCAGGCCAATATCCCTGCTAAAATGCTGACAATAAAATATTACACTCATATGGCCAGCCAAAGACTTACACATATATTTACGATCATTATTATACCACCCAGATCAACAAAATGGATTTCTGTCTAGAAAAGACAACACTATGCACTCCAACTGCAAAATATATAGGAACTATGACAAATTACCTGATACACGAGTCAACGAAAACAAATTTCATTTTTTTCTTAGATGCAGAAAAAGCTTCTGAATGTGTATGGCGATTTAGTGTTGTGCAACTTGGGACCAGATAGGCGTTATGGAGCAACAGATGTTTAAGGCAATGAAGGTACTACTCAATACATCACAGCGCAAGTGAAGCAGTAACGATATCGGTGAATCTGACGTATGAATTAAATTATTCAAATGGGAATATTAATTATAACTCAAGGTGCTGCTATCTCCGGCCTGTTTTTGTCTTCGATTTTGAAGTATTAAATGGAAACATTAGGAAAAATGAAGAAATAAAGGGAATGAAATAAAAAAGAGGAAGAGTAGTAAATTAAAAGCATTTGCAGATGATTTGGTCTTTATATTGGAAGATAACCACTGGAAAGCACTACACTGATAAAAAAAAAAACATAGGTTTTCAGGACTGATAATAACAAGGAAAAAAACAAAAATTGTTGGGTGGAAAAATATGATGAGAAAAACAAAACGAAAAGCAGTTAATGGACAAATTAAACTATTTAAAATCACAAAAAAGTGAAGATACTTAGGGACTAACAAAGTGACAGACAGATTGGAACTACTGAAAGAGAGACGAGTGAGTGACAGAGTTGCAATAACAGATTGTGACAGATTTGAAAAAATTGACAACTATCTCTTAACAGCGAATAGTGAAATCGTTAAAATTGAATATATTGCCAAGAAATACCTACACTTATGTCCAGATGATTCCAATAGCCTGCGAGAAAAATATTGTTGAGACTGTAAGCAATAAAATGATGTTTGCACACATTTTGGCGAGGAATATAATACACAAGAATTATATATGCCCAGTCCCTCTACACCAAACTCAATCGGATGCGAATATGAGGGATGTAAAATCGGAACAATAAAAAGTTTGCCATCCTTGGAATAACTGCGATGTATCTTCTACGTACCTCCGAGTTGCGTTCTTTCCTTCTCTATTCCATCCAGGCATTCCGATTATGGATGTCATTTGCTCCAAAAGTTTGGGCTGCCCAAAACTGTTGCGCAGAAAATGTATCCAGTTTCGTCCGTTATGGCTCCGCTAGGCAATCCGGCTAGGCATCCGTTGACGCATCGTTAGCGCAGTAGACCACAAGACCGTTACTTCCACGTTGGCATCCGTTCCGCAGTCGCGCAACTCACATCTCTGGACTAGAAGGTGAATGGAATTGCGGAGGCATGTCAGATCCCGGATGAGAACGGATGCAAGAAGCGGATTGCACACGACGGAAACAAGAGCAGTTTAAACAGAAAAAACGTCGCAGAGGGGACCTATCGTCGGATATTAAGGATGAGTCGTAGCAGGACTGGCTAGAGGATCCGCTAGAGGATCGCCTAGCGAACATATTACTCTCTACTCAAAAAGGGGGAGCACCAGTGTGCACTTTGTCACTTTCAGTCCAGCAAGCCGCACTGTGCAGACCTCTGACAGCGCTTGCATGCTGACTCTCTTCTTAGCTCGACAGGCATGCACTGCTGTCCACACGTGGATTGTAACAAAATCCTTTCGGCAGCCACCAGGTATTCTTTCAACATGTGCGAAGGCCATCTGGCAGGCCTCTGTGAACTCCTAACTGCAATGAAAGAAAAAGGTCAACCAACAAGAAGATCTGGTCGAAGATGGATCAGGAGAAAGAGCACACGAAACAGACCTGTCAACAAGCTGATGAATGGAGCCTCAGGAACGAACGACAACTCGGGCGCATTGCAACAGAACTTCATTGAGGATGCCTCCAGCATGTTTTGTCTCGAAGTGAGTGCTGCAGCACCTGACACACCCAGGCTTTGACCAAGCAGAGCACACAGATTCTGGCTCAGCTGGAACTGCTCAAAGGTGCACACTCGACTACTCTGCGCCAGCCTTGGCCTCAGGGCCACTACACGAGAACATGCGCCAGTATGAAGCTGGAGGCGTGCCAGACACAACATTCCATCAGCATTAATGTGGTCAAAGAAATGCTGGCAGGGAGTCGAGTCTGAAGAATGACCTGCGAGGAGCTCTCCGCAGTGCCCGCGTCCTCCACTGATGAAGGATGGCAAAAAGTTGCAGAGCAGATGGTAGTCAGAGGTTGGAGACTTCCCCCTAACATCGATGGGCCATCCAGTGGCAAGACACACTGCGCTGCAATATCTCCACCAACTCAGGCTCCAACTTATTTCATACTCAAGGGCTTCTTCAGCACGTTCCTCTTCAGCCATGCGTCGGCACTGTGACATAACAGAGTTCATGTACATCGATGCTTCAGGCAACGGCTCATCTTCAGATGCCCAGTATAGCACGCCAGTGTTCCTCAAGGAGGGGCTGGAACGGAACGCTCAGTCATGGACTGTCGCCGAGCATCCAGACCGCGCCCTGCCCAACGACAACACAAGATGTGCCTACTTCATCGTGGCGGCGATGACCCTTCGCCCTCACAACCTACCTCATGAAGCCCTCACTTCCAGACCCATCACCGCTGAAGAGAGGATCTTCAACTACCAGGCGTCAGGGCAAGGCAGGTGGTGGACAACTAACCTTTGGGACATCCTGGCCGAACAGTGTCCAGGTACTTCTCACCAACCATGCAGCATAAGCCCAGAGACCGTAGAGGTAGCCTCATGGCGAACGCTGCTGCATTCCTGGCACTAAATACTCAGGCACACCGTACTTACCCAGTGTTTACAGACAGGCTTCGTGGAACTGTCAAGCAAGAGCAATGGGGACATGGAGCTGGAGAGATGGAGCGCCAGGGCAAAACCGATAGACACCAGATGCTGCAAATGGCCGCAACCAGAAGCCTCACATGGAAGGGAAGAAAGCAGCATAACTCCTTGAGAACCGTGGCTTTCAATGCTCCGCCAGCTTGGAGGCAGTGAGTGGAGATCAGGATGAGTAGATGGCTTCACTGCGCTCTCTTCGAGTTTGCATCACATGGATGAGAGTCAGGACACTGTATCGTTGGTGCGGCCCACTATAATGAACAGAGGTGCATTTTAATAAAGCAGTTTGTGTTTTGTGTTGAACGATGTCGTGGTATGATTTATAACATTATTATTGATAATAAAAGGCAAAGAGGTGGCCAGCTGTGCGTGGACCATTACAGTCCCACTATGCTTGCAGTCGGTTTTACTATCCCACATAATACCCCACGCCACTAAGGGTATCCACTGCCCATCACCACTGCTATCTAACCAATGCCCACACAGCATGCCAAAAGCGCTTAAACCATTTTCTATCAAAGTTTTCCACCAAGACTTTTATAAAAATAAGAAATGAAGCAAGTTATGGATCACACAAACGACTTTTATTAACAAGGAAGCTATAAAACAAATGAGTTCATGCACTACCTCATTGGTCACTCAAGTCTCAGGGGTGAAGGTCCAGTTGTGCTGTGTAGGTGCCTGTTGCGGAGTGCTTGTTCATTAGGCTCCTCCAGAAGCAGCAAGCAGCAAAGAGGACCAGCACCTCTCAGAGAGCGAATCTCTGCAGAAGCCCCAACGGAGAAAACCAGAGTGAGGGCCAGGGACGGCAGGATGGTAGCGCCTACTCTCTTGCCAGGGCTAGCAGCAGATGGCTGAGGCTTGCTGTGCTTCGACGCATGGTTGGTTGGGTTGCTGGCTGGCAGGGAGGCTGGCGGAACAAGAGCTGCAGAAAGGCTGGCAGTGAGGCAGGCACACCAAGGCTGCAGGCAGACATGAGAGCCAAAGGCTGCAAGTGAGGCAGGCAGCAAGTGCTGGCAGCAAGAATTGGCTGGCAGCAAGCTTGCAGGCAGGCTGGCAGTCAGGCTGGCAGCAACGGCTGGCAGGGGAAGCTGGCAGCAGGGCTGGCTGCAGACATCGAAGGCCAGCAGCAACAAGGCAGCCAATCCGTCTGGCAAGCAGTTTTCCTCTGAATTGGCGGACCTGTGACTTCCGAGCTGCTTCGTCTATATCTCGCAGGGCTAGACGCAATGCATCTCCCCGCATTGCGGCAATTAATGCTCAGCATCCACTTTAGGCTTCTGACAATGTGCATCCGCTGTCATGCGCGCACTCCCGTGTGCATCGCATTTCATATCCGCTGTGCAATGCGCTGTAGCTGATCCCGCTCTGTATTCGCTGATAATCCGTTCCACGTCCCCGCTTTTGCTGAGGCCCCCCAGCAAGGCCCTGACGAAATGTTGCCATCCGCTCCCATCCGCTGTTCCATCCGCTGGCTTCCGTCTGCATCCTCGCATCCGCCCTGCGTCCTTCCCCGCATCCGTGTTATCCGCTCTGTTATGGCAAAATTTGCCCCTTTTGAGAGCGGATAACAACGGATGGAACATTTTGCTCGTCCGCTGTGTCCTTTTTGCATCCGTTGGGCGGTGGGACATGGGCTTAAATGATTGTTAATGTATTGATCAGCAACAGTGTAGCAGGTCTTCTATTTTCTGGATATTGACTGTTGCTATTGTTCTTACTTTTTATTCCTTGCTACCGTAGTTGCAAGGCCTACTGGTTTTTGCATTGCATTTGATTAGTTCACAGAGCAAAGCTGTGTAACAAAGTTTTGTTCTTTCAGTGGCTTGTCACAATCCTGATGCAGATTTGGCAGGAGAGAAAATGATTTTTCGAAACTCATCCAGTATTTTCACACTATACCATGCAAGCTTTCATTTCTGAGCCTCAACCATCTTTTTATATTTATTTGTTTTGAGAAACTCTTTATCTCACAATGATTTATAACACTACTGAAGACAACCTACACATTTGTTTTTAGATGAAATTGATAGATTTGAAAAGCTACTAAAAAATTTTATGACCAAAACTGAAACATAGTTTATTTCTGAACTTTCCAAGTAAAAACATTAACTTTACTTTCTTTGTGTAATAATTTTTGCTATTTATATATTTATTTGAGCTATTCTGCTATCATACTCTATTTAATTTAATGTATTATTTGTCTTGAAATGTTTTGTTTGTTTGTTTGTTTGTTTGTTTGTGGGGCAATATAATTTTTGGAGAATTTTTGGGAACTTTTTCTATGGGGGCCTTATCTTTACTTTAAATCTTCATTTAAAAAAGGAAATACATACATGTAAGCTATATTTTTAGGGACATGGTTGCTCAGTGGCTAAGACACTGAGCTTGTTGATCACAAAGGTTAGCAGTTTGGTGGTTCGAATTCCTAGCGTCACTTAATGGAGTGAGCTCCTGTTACTTGTCCCAGCTTCTGCCAACCTAGCAGTTTGAAAGCATGTAAAAATGCAAGTAGAAAAATAGGGACCATTTTGGTGGGAATGTAACAGTGTTCTATGCACTTTTGGTGTCTAATCATGCCGGCCATATGACCATGGAGATGTCTTCAGACAGCGCTACTCTTTGGCTTTCTAATGGAGATGAGCACCTCCCCATAGAGCCGGGAACAACTAGCACACATGTGCAAGAGGAACCTTTACCTTTACCGAAGCTATATTTTATGGTGATAGAATAATAAACAGTGAAAAGAAAGAAAAGAGAGGGAGCTGTGTAATATTGTTAGTTCATATAATGTAGTTTAATAAACTATACAGTGTCTCTGCCATTTGTAACATTGCTCCTTTAGTAGTTCATGGACAGTAGAATAGAAGTTAAACAATGCAACAACATGAACCATAACCAAAGTCAATATTACTACAATTGTTAAATCTTGTTAAAAAATAAAGTCTTGTTTGAAAAGTAACTTTTGATTATTCTAAATGCATAACAAGAGTTTGCCAATTGAGCTTTCTTAGCTGATATTTCAAGCACAAGTAACATAAGGAAGAAGACCTTTGAGAACTGTAACCATTGACAACATTTTAAAAAGCAAGGGCAATTCACTTCCTGTGCATCTAGAGTAGATAAGGGAGTAGTTTTGAGAATAAATTAATGCTCTGAAAATTAAAAGATGTGCTGCCATTTTTGTGTCCATACATTTTTGTGTCCATACATTTTTGTGTATGGAAAGTACTCCAAAGATACAGAGAGGTGAGATATTCCAGCCATGAATTTGAGCATAAGTATGTTGAAAAAAAATCAACTGCATTTCCCTCTACTTTAAACTTTAAACATCCAGGGAAATAACAATTCATAATTTTGACCTTGAAATCTAAGACTAATATAAACTAAATTTTAGTGTAGCACTTGGTTATATTTTACCCCATTATAAGCCTGACCCTAATTAACCCTCTTAGTAAAATGGAATTCATTGGCTCTTAAGGACAGTCTCCTTGAAAAACAATGTTGCGGTACTATTCAAACGCTTAAGTAATGCTGCTTTATAAAGGATTTGTGGTAACAGCTTTTGAATTTTAATATCTTCTTATGATATGCTATACTTTTACTCTGTTCATGTAAAGTCAAAGACTGAACTACTATATGTCAATCATAATGCTTAATAAGAAAAAGAGGGGAATTACTTCAGGAAAATTGGGCAGTAAATCTGTTCATGGTGATTTTCATGTCATTAGCATATTTGGAAGAATTCATAGCCATGCTTCTGGATGCAGTCTGCTGAAAGATATCTATTCAGCCTACAATATTACAAATACATTTTTTTCGCTAATGTGCTAAATGTAATAGAAAAATAGGGGAAAATTAGAATTTGTAGCAAATAATAAGATGGCTAAAAAAGATGGAAATTGATTTAGGATGAGGGATAAATCTACCTGGAAAATAGTTTGGAATAGGAATATACAGCAATTTGGTTTTTAATCTATGTTTATTATCCAGAGTCAGTAAGCATGAAAGATCTTGGTTTACAAGGCATTTGTGTGGATGTTCTGACTTAAGGGGAAACTTGTATTGCTAAAGATGCTCCTTATGTACATAATTAAAAAAATAAATTTGCAGTGTTTATGCCATTACAAATAATAAAAACTCAGCTTTTTGAATAATTTAATATTACTTTTGAAATACAACTCTAGTTATAAACATTTTCCTCTTGATGGATGGAATAATTTTATTAATGAACTTTTGTTTTGGCCAGGGAAATAGAATGTAGGAATACCGATACCCTCTTTATGCTGCATCAGTACTACAAGAATGGAGGAAAGGAGGGAAAGAAAGGAAGGAAGGGCAGACTATTCGGGATATGTCACATCAGGCCCATGTTTTACAGGCTTCTTTTCTTCTTTAAAATATTAGCTGAAACAATGAGTTTAAGATTCAACTTTAAATGGTAAATGATTATTTAGAAGGGGATCAAATATAATATTTCTATATGAGATACATGGTACTTAATATGCTTACCGGAAATATGCTATTGCATTTATCTAGGGTTGCTTACTTCTTGTGTAAAGTACATGGCTTTGGCCTTTAAACACACAGAATGATGACTCAAAAGACCATGGGCCATTTTGGCAATGCATTTGTTTGTAGAATTAAACAATTTAAAAACACCAAATAATATCTTAAGCTTTCTGAGCTATGCTGCAGTGTTGGTAAACAAACTAGTCATCCATACATAACTATATGATTGGCTGAATGTCACCTGGACAGTTGTAATAATGGAGGGTTCTAACTCATGCTTTTATAAACCTGTCTCAGTAAATAAATAAAATAAATAAAGTCTCGCACTTAGAAAATTACATTGTAACCATCTCTACACTGTTATCATTTGTGTGTCTTCAAGAAGGCTA
Source organism: Laticauda laticaudata (assembly GCA_004320025.1). Lineage (NCBI taxonomy): Eukaryota > Metazoa > Chordata > Lepidosauria > Squamata > Elapidae > Laticauda > Laticauda laticaudata. The sequence continues at coordinate 17,184 of BHFT01016963.1, forward strand.
TTCACTTTTTTTCATGAGATGAGTTATAAATGTGCCATCAAAACAGTGCTATAGTACTGGTCAAATCAAATATGACTTTTTATTATGATATTAGAATAATTATGTTTCAGAATAACTAACCTTCTTAAGAAACTTCTAATCATGCACTACTGTGAAGAATTTCCAGTGTGATGATATAACACGTAGCTTCTACAGAATACAGCTAATTGTTCAGGTGGCTAGATAATACAAAATGAGTAGATTGTTTAATTGGATATGAAGTTTCTTATTAAATGTACTGTACCTGTACTCTTATTTTTCTTTCAAATTAATAATATTATTAATAATATTTCTCTTTGTTTATATTTTCATAATGTTTCTATGAATACTTTCCTTAGGAACATTTTATTCAAAGTTTTACATATAGGATTAGTTTGTTAATATCAATTTTAATAGTATTTGTGGGTTTTTGATGTTTAAAATCAATTCATAAAATATGAAACTAGGTCTAATTCTAATCAAAATGCTTGTGAAGCATCATGTCTTTTGTAATTATATTATACATTGGAATATTTTTTTAAAAAAGTGTTTATTTTCAAATGATTAAATTTATCATTTTCCATTGAAGAAATGTGTTTAAATAGGATGAATTATAATTCCCCCCCCCCTAAAAAAATGATACTTATTCTATCATATAAACAAAAGAAATTTTCTTACAGGAGCTCCCCAGGAAAAAGCTGCATTAACTATTTTAATTAAAATAGAAAATATAGAACTGAGTTAACTTAAGAAAGGACTTGTAGAACTAGAAGAACAATATAATTCAGAGCAACAGACTGTAACATGATTGACAGAAAGGCTCTTGACACGAAGGAATAGATGGCAAGTTGTAAAATAAGTTCAGGATCTGTTTAAAGAACAGATTAAATAGCTTGAATGACTACTTATACAGTAGATCAACATCTAAGGAATATGTCATTTGGATTAATATAGAATTAAAATTTTTAGTATAAATTAATAAATAACAATTCAAATCTATGATAAAGTCCAGTCTGTCAATTATACATTGTCTAACTGTACTAAAATTACAATCCATAAAATGTATGGCTCATTGTCACTTTAATACTAAAATGGAAAAGAATAAGCAGTGCAAAGGTTTTGCCACATTTGTTATATAACATAACTATAGTGGATTAGACACGTGTTTCCAACAAATCATTATTCACCCTTAAGCAGCGACTGGAGATAACCAGAGTGTGGGTGGGTGGGTGCGCGTGCGTGCGCTCACCCACCCACCTACACATACACACATGAAATTAATAATATGTGATAGATTTTTTATAAGCATAACTATTTTTATAAAACCCCTGAAAACACATAACTGATTAAATGTGAATAACTACTAGCTGATGGAATGCTCTGTATTTTACTTCAGAGCCTGCAAATAATGAAAGCACACCAACCTGCACTATTTCATAAAAATATTATTTCAGGCTATCAACAGAGAAGAGTTTTTAAGAGATGGTAACTCATATACATTTTGCTATATATAAATTTTATTTTCAATTTGGAAAACCAACATTAAGGCACAAGGAAGAATAATTTTAGTTAATTCAGTAGATATTATTGTTAATATTTATGAGGCTGCAATAATTTACACATTTATTTTGGAGTTAAGTTCCACTGAAAATAATGACATTGCTTATCAGTCAACAAATATGTTTATGCATTGGGGATTTGTGTGTGTGTCTCTGTGTGTATGTATCTGTGTGTGTAAGAGAAAGAGAGAGATCTTACATTTGTTATTAATGTTACATCAGAAACAGATTATATTGCCCTCTTTTGAAATTTAATTCTGATTCACAATGTTTGTTGATTCATTTATTCAATTGCTAGAGCCACTCAATACCCAATTGACTTTTGGACAACTTTATCTGTGGTTACATTAGTGGAATACAACCAGAGATGAATTCAGCAGCTTCTGACCAGTTCTGGAGAACCAGTAGTGGAAATTTTGAATAGTTCGGAGAACCGGCAAATGTCACCTCTGACTGGAGATTTTATAGTATCCTTCCCCTGCCACACCCACCAAGCCATGCCCACAGAACCGGTAGTAAAAAATTTGAATCCCACCACTGAATAGAACCCGAATCTTGATACCATTTAATCTACTGTTGAAGTGGGTAGATTTAAAAAAAAAAATATTTGTGAATTTAATTTATTTTAATTTATTTACTTCATTTTCAATTATTATATTTATAATCATATTTTTAGAAATATTCTTAATAATTAATCAAAATTAATTTAATTTTTTGTCTTGAGTTTTAAGCCTTAATGTTTATCTATCTGAAATTAGGAAAACACCATTTTCTTTATTCCTTGCAGAAGGAAATATTTCATTTTAAATTGTGTAATCTACATTCATAACTTTAATCATAAATTAACTCGCAAGCCTCCTTTGATTTAATATTAACATACATTTATTCAAGTTAATGAATAATGTTTGAAAAGTACCATCTCTCTGTCTCTGATTATTCCATATAAATTCTCATGAGTATATTCAATGCGGTAAAAAGTTAACAGTTAATTGATCATAGCTAAATTTATAAGGTTTAATATTTGTAGACCATTGCATTTGCTAAAGATAATGTTAATGATTTCAAAGTGTAATTATGCTCCATTTTTCTCTTCCTTCATTTTGTTTCTATAAAAAGAGAAAGTAGATTAATCAAACCCACTGCATGTAAATGACATCATTTCATGAAAATTTGACTTTATTCCTTCAGTCAAACATAATTTAATATTTAAAGCAAGGATTATAGATAGATTTACTGCTTAAGATTTGTGTTGTTAGTGATGGAAAGGATAGCAGTTTCATTAACATATGTTTGCACTTTCTTGAAAAAGTAATATATGGTCAGTTACACACACACACACACACACACACACACACATACATACATGAAAAGAGGGAGGGAAGCAGAGAGAAAGGAAAATATTCTGAACTTTTTAAGTGTGGCTTCCTCAGAAGCTGTGTTTATACTGTTACTAGAGAAAAATGAATCCAGCCAGCAAAGATAAATGTATGTATCCAGGATACACATATCATGCTGGAATCATATTTAATTGAAAAAGGAACTTTTTGCAGTTAACTTTATTCCTAAATATTGAACACTAACCTACTTTTTTTATAATTTTTTTTTATTTTTTTTTTAAATTAAATCCTAACCTACTAACATAAATTTATTTTAGCCACAAAAAAGTACATCTTGTACACTAATTAAAATAACACTACAGGCTTCAAATAGATCAATAAGTGGATGTTGTATGACTGAAAACTATTTCTCCTGTGACTTATGCACAGGATTCAATTTATTCCTGTCTTGACAGCAAATAACATGAAAATTAACATTTACAAACTTGAAGAATGAGAGCTTTGTGCGCATTCCAGGTGATTTTGGAATCTACTTAGTTTTTTAGACCTGAATGAGATTTTAAGAAACATTACTTCACTTTTGCTTCCCCATATCCCTAGTTTATTACAGTAACTTCTTTTTTCCATTCAGTTAGACAATATCATTGGTAAGTTAATTGAGAATTTTAGCTAACTTCAGCGCTGGACTCTGCTTTAGGCAGAATTGAGGTACTGTCTCAGGGTGGTACATGTTCTGCGAGATGATTGGACAGAGTAATGGAAAAGTTCTATGGATCACAACAATGCCATATGTTCTTCTTTTTGTTTTATAAAACTCTAAACTCCACTAAAGAATGCGATTCTGTTCTCATATAATGCAATCGGTATCTGGAATAGACTCAGTTTGTTTGTACTAAAAAAAAATGGTGCTTGAAGACAAGACAGACTCAAATATAAGTAGATAGAACATTTCTTGTATACAATACAAAATAAATAATAAAAATGGATTGAGAAATTGACTTGAATTCAGATATTTATATCAGAGAAAATTTTTGAGATTGTACTTTTTTCATTTATTGTTAAATATATCTTTTTAGTTCTATAACATGTGGACCTTTTAGCAATGTTTGGAAATAAGGCTTTTTAATATTATAGAATACCCAATTGTATCTATTTATAACTGAAATTCTTTGTAAATTTAGCTGTTCTAGTTTACAGTTTGGGGATTTTCCCAGAACAATAATCTGAAAAGCAATATCTTACAATATTTTATTTTCCTGCCGGTTTAACTAATCTATTTTACACATAGATTTAATTAGTTTATATATATATGCTGTGCATCATGCCCGGCCACATACATTGGACAGACCAATATAAGAATAAGTACCCACCTGGATGAACACAAAAATG
>BHFT01016964.1:0-26507 GCA_004320025.1 Laticauda laticaudata
TGCTTTCCAAAAAGATGTTTTATGTTCTTTATGTTTTGTGTTTTGTTTGTATATGTTTGTCTTTTAAAAATAAAATGAAGTTTAAACCATTGCATAATAATGTAATGTTAAAAACATAAACAAAATAATGAAATAAGTCAAAAGTTTTCAACAGACAACAGAAATCTAGCATGCCTAGACTGATGTGCTATTAAAATATCAATCACTGTCCCACATAGCAATTATACACTAGAATAAGAACCTCCACATTTCTCCTTGTTTGTGGGTACAGGGTACAGAATGGGAAGTGTTGACCAAAACCTGGAGATAAACAGTGATTGTATTTAATATGCTTATAATATTCCTCTAAGTATTATAGGGATGGGTTAGTTTTAAATAAACAAAACTAGATCAGTGTGTAATATATTTCTGAAGTTCCATATTGGACTCTAATTAAACCTTGTAACCTGAATAAACAAGCATAAATTATCCAAGGTTTTTTCTGAATAATATCCAAATAACAGCAAGTAACTCTAATACTATCAGTCCAGTGGAAGTTCTTTTCCCTGCTTTACCATTGCACCAATTCCAACTGCTGGGGAGGACTGGTTCAAGAAGTATAGCAGTGTGGTGCAGGGTAAAGTGGTACTTTAAGTTCACAGAAGTCTTCAATTAAGTATGGATCTTTCTATTAATTTATGGCAACAAATATAACTTAATTTTTCAAAATTCTGATTATGAAAACTGGATTTAAACATTCTAAATCAACATGAGTGTCTGAGGAATCTTGCTCATGCACTCATCATATTCTTAGCTTATCCTGAGGGCATCATGGCTCCCCTTTTACTCATACAAGCAGGAAGTTTTTAAAGGGTGCAGTTTATTCCACTAAAACAGGTACAGTTTATTCCACTAAAACCAACTATTAAACCATTAAGTCTCTCAAATGTATGTAGAAGAGGATCAACTTAGTACTGCAATACTTAAGGGCACATGAGATATGAAGTAAAAGAAAGAAACTCATACAAAAGGTTGTTTCAATAAAACTATTTGACCTCAAAATTGCTCAGGCAAAGAAACAGGATTGTTTCAACTTCTACCCTAAAGACCATGCTATAGGGCACTGCACATCAGAACAACTAGACACAAGGATAGTGTCAGCTTTGGAAGCCATATTGAGATTCGATGCTCCCACATTGCCACAATTGAGCCTGAGAAATTAGTTGTTTAGCAGAGTGATGGCATTTTGGGAAAAACTGTCTGGAATTTTGGGAAAAACTGGACGAATTCAATTGAATATATCTAGTTAGATAAAATAAAATTCTTTTTTTGGTTCAAGGTCACTGACTGTGGTGCATAATAAAATGGAAATCTTACTTTAGGATGGATGGTGATTGGACCATGTGATATGGCTAAGGGGGGCTAGATTTGTAGTTTTTACTTTTTCAAGGAAGCCCAAAACTTTCAGATTCAGGATTCCATTGCTATCTAAATAAAGGTACCCTTGAGATATGTCTGTCTTAGAGTTATAGATTGGAATGGAAGGTTGCTGGAATGTTGACAGACAGCTTTTCCCAAAATGCCATCACTCTGCTAAACAACTAATTCCCAAAACACTTTCAAATTATTTACAAAGACTGTGTTACTATTATTCTTCTCATCCTTCCTATTTCCTGTCTCCTCCCACTTATGACTATAACCTTGTTGCTTGTATCTCTATGATTTATATTGTTTTATTTGTTTCCTAGTTTGATTGCTAATTTGATTGCTTAATCAGTAACCTATGATTATCAGTAAGTGTTGTATCTTATGATTCTCGATGAATATATTTTTTCTTTTTATGTATACTGAGAGCATATGCACCAAAGACAAATTCCTTGTGTGTCCAATCACACTTGGCTAATAAAGAATTCTATTCTATTCTATTCTATTCTATTCTATTCTATTCTATTCTATTCTATTCTCAAAGAATTGCATGCTTAGCTTCTTAATTATACATTCTACCACAACATCAGTGACAACATCAGTTTCCTATAAACACCTACATAAAATCTCACAGTAAGATTAAATTACAGATAATGGTTCTATGATTTCAATGTCCAGCAATCATCCACTGCAAGGGAAAAATTTAATCATGTTTGTCAGATCCATTTACCATTTTTACGTATATATGTGTATATCTATCAAAGAATGCATTCAATTTTTGGATAGGAAGTAATCTTACAAGTATCTATTCATGTACTATATTAAGTCTTAATACACTAATTTTATAAAAATAAAGTATTAAGAAATCAGTCTATAATAAATCCTACCTGCAGTTGTCTTCTTACTGTGTGCCTTAAGAAAACTAAATATCACTAGGTCCTTTAACAAGTGTTTTGCCAAAGCAATATTTATGCAGAAGATTTAAGAAACTATTTTCAAAAGAGTTTAAAACTTAATGAAATGGTCCACTTAAAAGTATATATTTAACGCACATTTATTTTTTGAAAAAAATATTATGAAAAAGTCATAGCATACAGTGGAATTAATGATAGTTGCCAAAATGGATTTAGCTATTATGCTATCCAGTTCCAAATAAAATTACAAATTATATCTGTAATGACTTTTTCACTATTGTTAGATTTTAAATTGAAAATAAGTTATAGCCTGTATCTAACATACAAAGTTGAGTGAAATTGTTGAAATAATTTCCAAGTATATCTTGGAAATGTTCTAAGAAGATAAGAAAGAAGGAAAAAATTCATTCAAAAATGTAACCAAAGTTCCTCTTTGATCATAGAGGTTCATTAAGCAGATTTCATGAAATAGACTAAAGAAATATCTCTTATATAGATCTGGTCTTATTTTCTTTTGGGCCCTGAAATAAGCACTTGGGCTTATTTTCAGGGAGATCCTATCCTCTCTGTTCCATTGTCTGCTTCCCTATGGCCAAAATGGCCAAGCAATCTGTATGCCTTGGCTTCCACCTACCCTGACTGCTTTACCAGCTGCTATTGGGACACTTCTCAGCCACAGCAGGCGCTATGCTGGCTGCTAAGTGGCTGCCCATGCTGCTGCTGGCCTCACCCTGCCAGGAGAGCTCTTCGCTCTCCTGGCAGGGCAGGTGGAGCCTGGGGCTTGCCAAGAAATTGGCCCTGATGGAGGGTCCCCAGGGCAGAGCCCACAGCCCGGGCTTGTGAAGATCTTGGGGGAAAAAGGCCCAACCACAACCCAGCCTCTTTTTCAGGTGGGCTTGAAGCCCCTTCACACAATGCATCTAGCTAGTTGAGAATTGGGTGGTCTCATTAAAAAAAAAAAAAGATCTTGCAAAGTTGGAAAGTCTGAACTATTTTTTTACTGTAGTCCCACAGACTATTTTTGTTGCCCTCATGCAGCGGAGGAGAATAGAACTGGAAAACAGGATAGTGAAGGGATGTAGTTGCCTGGGGAGGAGTGAGAGTTTGGAATGAGTGTGTATAAATAATAGTAGATTCCAAATACTGCATTCCGATTGGTTAACAAAAACTAAAAGGGGATTGGTTCAATAGGAACCAATCCACGAAGCTGCCAGCTGCCCAAAGGCGGCAAAACGCAAATGCCTTGTCATTGGCTACAAGCGGCAGACAGAACTTATAATAAGGGGCTGTTGCGGCTTAAGCCAAATGTTTTCGTTTCTTTCCATGTGTTAGACAAATAAAGACTTTGTTGTTGGAACCGTGGTCTACGCCATTTTTTCCGGACGAAACACTGGGACTGAAGGGCGGGAATTAGTGGCTAAACGCGAGACCGATCAGCCCGAGCACCCGGTGGCGACAAATAAATCCATGATTGAAAAACATGGCTGGAAACAAAACGTCGCCGCCGCTCAACCCTTTCAATCCCCCAACGAAGAGGATTGGGAATCCTATGTAGACCGTTTGCCAGATGTATTTATGAAAGCAATGAGATGGATAGAGATCTCCAGATCAGCGTAAGAGAGGCTTATTTTGACACACTCTTGTAGGCTTTATTCGCGGCCCACAGTCTTCAAGAGTCCCCACTTTAGCGAAGCCCCAAGGATGTGAAACACTTGACGGTGGCAGAACTCCTAAAGAATACTTAAGGCTCACTACGGCTCCGATGGTGTCAAATCTATAATCAAGCGGCATACGAATTTTTTTACCGAAAGGAGACCAGAGGGAAGGTGAGACCCAATCGCTGACTTGTAGCACCCTCCGACAAATAGGGGGAGATTGTGCGAGTTCCTAAATCTAGATGAAGCCAGATGCGTGCGAGTAGTGTTGGGTTTAAAGAGACTCAAGACGCACAGAGCAACAGCTGCTAAGATAAACCCAAACATAACCATAGCCGAAGCCATTGCAGAAGGACAGGCGGCGCTGAAAGCCGCGAAAAATTGGCTGTCAAGAAATGAGCAAGATGAACGTGGAGCGGCAAATGACACTGAGCCTGGCGCAGAGGAAGGAAACAATTCTCCGCCCACCACCACTGTTCACGCACGAAGATTTTGCCCCGAGAACGTAGAATCAGGGGAGGAAGACGACGAGGTTCACACTGCCTATACGCCAACTAGAATAGAGTGTGAAAAAAAGAATTGCGGGAATGCACTGGCTGCGGAGGAAGGACCATCCTCGAAAGCCGAGTGCAGGTTTCTCGATGCCATTGCAGAGCTTTGCAAGAAACGAGGGCATATCGAGAAAGTCCCTGCAGGTAACAAAAGAATTACAGCCCAAATAGCATGCAGCAATCTCGCCCGCACAAGCATGAAGTCAAAGCGGAACTGGAGAAAGTGGCAGCGGAACAAGCGAGTCTCTAACTCGAGAGCAATACACATCAGACTTTCACTATAGGAAGCGGCCTCAGATTTCGGAAAGCGCAGGAAGCAACAGATTAAAAAATAATTGTAAATCAATAGACGGGAAGCCTGCGAAAATGGAAGTGGACTCTGGTCTTTCTATCGAAATGGTATCAGATGGGACACCATCAAACAACTAGTCCCAGATATAAACTCAAAGACTCCAGAGGGAAAAAATAACCCTTCACAGGATTACCCAGGGAAACCGAAATTCCTGTAGTCGGCTAGGACACTTCCCGAGTCCGCCGTACAAACAACATATTGTAGTACACGCGCAATAGTCCGACCATGACCGACCAAGCCTCCATGGTCCGCATCGAATGGTTTGCCACATTGGGCCATCCGGGAATGACCGGAGTAGACCGGTGGACCGCAACCGACTGGGAAGAAAACTGATCGCAAGATTTCCAGGACGTTTTTTGAATGGCTCCCTTGGGCAAGTATCGGGAACCCCTATTCCTTTAGTCAAAAAATAGACCCCAAGTAACCCGCTGAGGAGACTAAAGGCAGACGAGTTCTTTTGCTCTACAAAGCTAAAGATAGAGGAAGCAACTAAATAAATAATGCCCAAGGGGTGTTAGAGCCTGTGGACCCATGCTAAGTGGGAAAACGCCAATCGTAACCGACATTAAACCAGATGGTCGGGTTAGAATCTGTGGTGACTAACAAGGCTACACCTGAACGCACGCATTACAAACAAAGGTCGCATACCCGGTGCCTGTGCTGTCAGCACTTATATACATTCTCTGCGGGGGAGGAAAAATTTTTCAACTAAACTTGATCTGGTGCAAAGCTTATCACACGAGCTCCCAGTAAGCCTCAAGGCTTGAAGCAGCAAACCAAGTTACTCACAAAGGGGCCGTTCAAATGCAACAGACCTCCACAATTTGGAGTGAGTGTAACCCGAGGACGTATTCCAGAACCTCGTGGACGCCTTCTGAATGGTAATAAAAGGGGTCATGCCATCTTTGATGACGTCCTAATATCCAGCCAAAGAATGCGACCAGCTTAAAAGAACTTAAAGAAATACTAGCTATTCAGAGAATCTGGCCGCAAAGTAAAAAAGCAAAAGTGCTGTTTAATTGACGGATAGCGTCGAATTCCTGCTTATAATGCACGGAGAGGGTATACACCGCTACCGACCATAAAAGTCAAGGGAGCCCTATTAAAGAAACGCACAGAACCAAGGAACAAAACCGAACTACAGGCCATTTCTGGGACCTGATAAATTTTTATAATTTTATAATGATTAATCGGTCCCAAGGTGACAATAGTGGAACACTTATACCCGACTTACTGACAAAAAACGCAATTTGGACTTGGGTTTATAGAGAAAAAGAGCGCTTCCAAAAATAAAAAAAGTTGTTAACATCGAACACTCGTTTATTGCAATTTAGCGAACACACTACCATTGACGGGTGACCGCTGTGCGATGCCCTCGCCTTTTCGGAGGTGCCATCCTGAGCCCCAATTTGCGATGGGAAGGAGGCACCCGTGGCACATACTATTCAAAGACGACTGGGTCCACAACCGAGGCGAAATTCACAGTCAATTGGACAGAGAAGCTCTGGCAATTGTCGCCAGGGTGAAACGTTCCACAAGTACCTATATGGAAAACACATTTCAAATAGTAATGGACGCACACCGGCTAACTGCGTGTAGGAAATCTTGGCGGGAAACAAGCCAACCGATATATTCTTGGCCCCACCAGAATGACTAGATGGTCAGAATTCCTAGCAGCCTACTGCCTATACTCTGAACACTGCCCAGGAAACAAATTTCCATGCAGACACTTTGAGCAGAGCACATTACCATCCACAGAGGAAGACCCGGTCACCAACGATGAACCACATTGCAGATAGAACACTTGCCCCTATCTATCCCATATCTGTGAACTGATGTCGCCAGAGAGCCACTGCAAGAGACATTGACATGCCGCGCGTACTACACTGGGTAGGTAAAGGCTGGCTGGAGACACAAGAAAAATGAGACGTTTTAAACCTTTGCCGGACTCAAGACAAAACTGTGAAAACTTCTCAATCGCAAAAAGGTTGTTTATTAGGGGTGATCGGTAATTATTCCTAACAAATTGCAAACTAAGGTACTGGGTATGTCTTGCACGAAGGCCACCCGAGGAATAAGTTAAAATGAAAAGCCTTGCTAGAAGCTTATGTTCTGGTGGGCCGGTTAGATAGGGACATCGAATAACTGGGTGATACTCTTGCAACAAGGATCCAAGAAATCAGGCCCTTCCCCGCCAAAAAGCACCCATAAGGGACTGGGAAACCCGACAGAGGCCTGGTCACGACATCCACCATCGATTTTGCGGGTCCTACCAAGGGGCATACTTTCCCTGATTGTCGTAGATCGCATATCTAATTGCTGGAGGTTAAAATTATGCCCATCTAGCGACAACAGAACGCGTTTATAAAAGCAACTTGCAAACTCTTTGCAACCTCATGGCCTTACCGGACGTCCTAGGTGATCCACAACGGCCCACAATTAGCCAGTCTCCAATTCGAGAAATAACGTAGTCCCTAGGTAATACTAGACATGCCGCTAACCGTCCGCCGGCCCAACCGCTCGGCAAATGGTAGGGCAGAGAGAATGTCAGGTTACCAGGAGGGTTTAGCAAAAACTGACATCCGGATGGTCAAAATAAAATTAAACGCGACTACTCACCTCACATATCACACCAGTACTACAACTAACAAAACCCCGGCAGAATTACTTATGGAAGGAAAATCTAAGGCACAACTAGCAGGATTGCACCCATACTATACAACGCAGAAAGCCCCCCCGCCTGACTCTTCGACCCACGTTTCAGGACTTTTGCAATAGCGACCGTAGTTTATACAAAAATTTTAACAGAGACCCATTATGGCTACCCGGACAAATCACGCCAAAAACAGGCCGCCCGGTCCTACCGACCTAACGTAGATGATTAGGCAGGGAATGGAAGAAGCACATAGAACGTCCAGCTTCGGTCCCGAAACATAGAAGAAAGTGGCAAAACACAAACATCCGAACCAATAGTATTAAAAAAAACGATGAAATTCAAACGCAGGGGGGAGGGAAAATAAGAGAAAGAATAAAGAACCATTTAAATAAACTCCGAAACAACAATAACAATCAAAAAAGAGCAAATAAGAGACTCACTGTTTGAAGAAAGGTGGCGAGAAGAGTCCCATTCAAAAGGGGCGCAGCCAGGCAGCTCGACCCTGCCCAGAGGAAACGGGAGGGAGCGGCAAAAACCGCGCGGCCTAAAGAAACTCCAGGCGGCAGTAAAATGGCTTGACCTCACCTTCCAGACGTCCATGGAGAACGACTGGAGAAACAGCAACCGCCATCAAACCGAGTCGAAAGTTCTGACAGATATGAACCGCGCCAAGTCCAAGTCGAATAAAAAAAAGCCCGCACCTACCACTGCGCGACTACGTCACCACGTAGGACTGGAAACTAAGAGGGGAGGGGTGTGTTCTGGTGATAAATAAATAGTAGAACTACAAATACTGCATTCTGCATTGGTTAACAAAAACTAAAAAGGGGATATGGTTCAATAGGAAGCAATCCACGAAGCTGCCAAGGGGCGGCAAAAACCCAAATGCTTGTCACTGGCTACAAGCCGGCAGACAGAAACATATAAAAGGGCTGTCGTGGCTGAAGCCAATGTTCCGTTTCTTTACTGTGTTAACAAATAAAGACTTTGTTGTTGGAACCCGGTCTACCTAGCGTTTTTTCCGGACGGAACATCAGGTATGATGGTGTAGGGTGCGTGGACAGCTTCATGCCCCCTGCCTTGCTTTATTTTCTGCTCCCCTACTGCCTCGCTTTGCTCTACTTTATTCTTTGCCACTTCTTCTCCTTGCTCATTGCCATACTGGAGCAAGAGGCTGAGCAATGCACTGGTACAGTGCCACAAAGTGAGGTGATAGGGGCATGTAGGACAAAGCAAGGCAGGGGTTGTGGAGCTGGCCCTCAAACCCCACACCCTGCTTCCTCACAGCCAGGCCATCAACATCCTGACAACTGCCTTGTCTTGCGGTGGCCCCAGCAAGGACCCCATATGCATTGCATATCCAGGACCCCATGTGCATTGCTCAGCCTCTTGCTCCATTGTGGCAGTGAGCAAAGAGAAGCAGACCAACGACCACACTGAATTGTGGTGACAAGCAAGGAGAAGCAGACCAGTGACCTCACAGAATTCTTTGAGGCTTGTTGCTCTGTTGGAGTCACTCTTGGCAGAATGCTATGAGGCTCGTCTTGCCAGTGGGGCCACTCACTGCAGAACTGTATGAGGCTTGCTGAAAGGCTTGTCTCTGCAGTGGACCTGCTTGTGGCAGAATGCTGTGAGGCTCATTTCACTGGTGAAACTGTTCATGATTGGACGTTGTATGGTGTGTTGTGCCACTGCACACATGAGCGGCTCCAGCAACGAGATGAGTCTCGCGGCATTCTGCTGTAAGTGGCTCCATAAGTGCAACAAAACTTGTGGTGTTCTGCCAGATGTGGCTCCACTGCCGCAATGAGGTAAGCTGGTGTGGGATGCATGGTGCACCTCTATACCCCATCCCCACTCTAGCTTGATTTGTACACCCGCGCCTCCCCCACTCTTACAGCCAATCAGTGGGCGGCGGTTAACTGGCCCTTGTTTTGGGAGTAGGCTTATATTAGACACAGGTGTGAAAATCAGGTTATGTATTGTTTTGGGGGTAGGTCATATTCGGGGAAATATGGTATATAACTAAACTTCAACAGACTGCTTATATGACATTTCTATACCATATATTGCTCTTATCCTTTTCTTGTAAAAATAAAGAGGCTATTGCCATGGCCTCTTATTGTTTGCTATGATTGTCTATTACCATCCCCACCCTGTTTTGAAAGTTCTGCTTTAAAAACTAGAAATATGAATCATATGCAGTTCTACTATTCTATTCTATCATTAACCTTAAAAGAGCCAGCCTGATCTAGTGGTTAAGACACCAGGCTAGAAACCAGCAAACTGTGAGTTTTAGTGCTGTCCAAAACATAAAAGCCAGCTGGGTAACCTTGGGGCAGTCATTCTTTCTTAGTCTTATTCACCTCACTTGTTCTTGTGGGGAAAAGAAGAGGCAAAAGGAGTATTTGGTATATTCAGTGTCTTGAGATTTATAAAAATAATAAAGGTAATATAAAATCTTTTAAAATTGTTCGTACATGGATTCTAAGGTGAAACTTATGAAGTGGGGTAGGGCCCTCATAGTACATATGAAAAGTCAAATTGCAAAGGGAAAAAAGTAAGCCTATAATTTTTTCTCCAAAAGGAATAAAAACATATTTCTCTTTGTTCAAATCTCAAACAGCAATCATAGACACATAAAGCTCAGAAAAAGTCCAAAACAAATATTAAAAGACAGCTTAGATCTCTTGCAAGATAAAATGACATGTGCTTTTTCCAATAGCTTTTAAAAAGAACTGCACACTTTTGAATTGATCTGAAGGGATTTTATCTGGTTTAACGACACCATTCAGAGCAATAAAACTGAAGTGAAAATATATGCACAAGAGACTATTGATGCAGTGCTGAGAAGGGTTTATGCCTTTTGCTGTCCTGACATGTTAGCTCAAGTGGTCATTTGTCTTTTAATGCTGTTGGGGTCTATGTCTAGACTAGATATTTTTTTAAAAAAAAAGTCTGTCAACCTACATTTCTAAAGGATTATCTGTCAGAGATTATCTGTTAGAAATTATTCTTTAGCAGACAGGACTGAAATTAGAAACCGGTCATTCCTTTTATGATGCTGTTGGAAGAAATATCCATCTGGTTCAGTTTCATGCTGGGAGAAAGACACTGGAAACATGGAGGCTCATTGGAAAGATGGTTTATTGATGAAACAGACCCACATGTGATTCTGGGCAGCTGACAAAATGGAGTTGAGAGTGGGTAGGTTTTTATATCTTCTTTGGGCTTTGTATTTGAGCTTCCTGTTCCTGTGCAAGAACATGTCCTTTAATATTCTATTGTCTGTTGCCAGATTTCTATGGGGTCAGGTAGGGGTTATGTGGGCGATAGCTGGCTTTTAGGCAAAAGAGGTAATGCAAATCCTAGATGCTTGTCTGAGCTAATCTAATCAACCTCTGGCTTATTATTTATCTGAGCCCAAGGTTTCTGTGACTTTGAAATTTGGGCTGCAATGAAGGAGTTTGTGTTCTGAAAGGGTGTTGGGAAATCCTATTGTGGTTAATGGCTTTTGTCCTGTATTGGAGCTTTGGTGAGGGACTGCTTTCTAATCCTACCATTCTGCCAAGGAGTTTTGAAATATCTTGTCTTGAATGGATTACCAAATCTGCATTTCTAAAAGCTGGCCTCCTCCATTTCTGCTTGGGGACAGAGAGACTGGGGCTGGTTTAAGAGCATGTTTCTCCATTTCTCTCTTTGGGAAAATATAATATCTTGCCTTTTTAATATTCCTCAAAATATTTCATTCGTCTATGATGGGGGGGCTTCCCACAATGCATTATTTTTTTTTTCATCTTTCTGTTTTTTCTCTTTCTATCATAGGACCTGGTACTTGAGAAACTACTTGTAACATCAGCCCACCTAATTCAATTATGTGGGGTTGGTGTGTTTCAGGTCCTTTGGTTAAATAATAACGTCTCTATGGAAAATTTCCCCTTAGATACAGATGATTTTAAAAGAGCAATGGAGACCTAGCTTTTCATACAGGTCTTCAGCAAGGTAGAATGAGAGTATTTCACTTCAATGAATACTTGAATACTTCATAGAATGAGAGTACTTCATTTTGTTTGACAACCTTTATTTTTATTTTTTTACTTGCTTGTAAATTGATTGTTTTAGAGCCGCCAGACTGTTGAGAATTGTACTACATACACATTTAATAAATCATTACCATCATTATTATGATATTATAATAAATTATCATTATTATAATAATCTCTAATCATAGTCACTCATGCCTTAATCACCTCCAAGGAATATTGACTATTGCAGCACAGTCTACATGTTGCAATAATAAAGATGGGACTGCCCTGGAAAAGGATCTGGAAGCTCCAGCTGGTGCAAATGCAGTGGCTCACATGGTTTTGTGCAGTCCTTGATGTGCACATATTCATCTCTCTTATGAGAGCTGTGTTGGTTGCCAATTTGTTTCTGGGTGCAATTCAAGGTGCTTATCACCTTTAAAGCCATTCATGGCTTGAGACTCAGATTATCTGAAAGACCATCTCTTACTGATTACATCCACCTGATCAATAGAGTGGAGAGGCACGAAATGTTGCAAGTCTCATCCCCTAAGGAGATGCATATGGCTGGACCTAGAAGAAGGTCCTTTTCCATGGTAACTCCCTTTCTCTGGAATATCATCCCTCTGGAAATTAGATTGGTTCCCACTCTGACACTCTTTCTAAAGGCTCTGAAGGCATGGTTCTGTCAGTGAGCCTGGGGAACTCAGAGTGGAATGAAGCCCATTAAATTGTGGATATGAATGTGTGTTGTCACTAGGGTGGGGATGGGTAGGTGGTTATTATTTTATTATTTTTAGTTTTATTTTTTAAAATTTATTTAATATTTTGGATTTTTTTCCCTGTAAGCCAACTTGAATTACTGTGGCTGAGTAGGCAGCAATATAAATTTTCCAAATAAATAAATAAAATTTAGCCAAGAAGCAATAGGTGAGTAAGATCTTTTCAAAAGATGGACAAATGGACAACTCTGTGATGGCTCCCTCCATCTGGAATACCAATCTCCTGGGAATAAAAGGGCATGATGTCTCATTAGTTAAAGAAGAAGAGCTTTCAGGGGAAAGGGGAGGGAGAAAGATTCCAGATGCTTCCTACCACTTTCCACAAGGAAACTCAATGGGAAAGCTGACAGGAAATCAAAAGTTTTGCTCCACTAGTTATTTGTCCATTTGTGATCATTCTGCTTCTATGCTTAGATAAGGAAATATCCTTAAAATGATGACTCAGTAGATCATAGGTTTTACTCATTTTTTTTTGCATTATTGATAGCATTATTGAGAATGACAATGGTGTAACCAGAAGATAAATCATGGTATGCTTAAATTGAGAATCATGTCAGTAGAAACATGGTATTTTCAAATATATTTTATGTGCACCAGAAACTTTCAAGGGAATAGGACATTTCATGTTCATTTATACAACTGGAGAGAAAATATATAAATTAATAAAAACAAGCAGAAAGTTGTTTAAAAATCAAGGTCTCCAACTGAAATGCTATAGTGAATAAAACACGGTAATAGTGATGTAGAGAGCCAGTTTGGTGTAGTGATTAAAGGATCAAGAGCTGCAGTGGAGCAGTGGTTAGAATGCAATACTGCAGGCTAGTTCTGCTGATCACCAGCCACCAGCAGTTTGAAAATTTGGGTTTCACTGATTCAAGATTTACTCAGACTTTTATCCTTCCAAAGTTGGTAAAATGAGATCCAGATTGTTGGAGGCTATATCCTGATTCTATAAACTGGTTAGAGAGAGCTGTGAAACACTGTGAAGTGATATATAAGTCTAAGTGTTATTGCTATCAAACTAAAAACTGGGAGGCCATGATTTCTACTCTTAGCTTAGGCCAGGACTGTCAAACTTGTTGCCCACAGGCTGGATGCATCACATGTTGTCCATACCCACATCCAGTTTAGTTAAGGAGAAAAAAATTCACTATACATCATGTGACAATGCTGTGACAAGTCAGAAGGAGGCAATGCCAAACCACTTCTGAAATTTAGCCGAAAACACTGCCTGATTCTGCAATCATCAGAAATCAACACTGATTCAATGGCACATACCTACAGATACACAAAAGACATATACCTTAATGGAACAATAGCAACCAATAACAAAAGAAACCAAGCATGTTGATAGGAAGATAAGTATTCATGAATAATCTTGGAAAGGTAAGAATATATACATCACCATTTTTTTCTTAGACTATAATGATTCTAATTTATCCCTAGATTGTAAGACCTTCAGACTCCTTTATAGGAATATTTTCAAATAATCCTAGACAATTTTATTTCTCAACTTTTCTGATCTCCATTTTACATTGTCATTGTTGGCCACCCTGATGTTTTAAATGTATTTATTTATTTGTGAAAGCTCTGCACATGTGTGCTTACAAAGGAAGTATTGGATGAGTTTTAATTAGAGAAATGCTTAACCATAGTACTTTAAAACAATCAATTACTTTCACTAGACTAGCAAATTCTTTCTATATTTTGTACAGACTAGCAAAAATATTTTTTTTCTCTGAATTTTTGAAAGGTTGAAAGAATCCGGGTGCTTTCAGGTCCTTGGTGCTTTCCAGTGGCGAACCGTGAGCACTACAGCTGGGCCTTCACCTCAGCCCTCACTCTGAAACGCAGAGCTGGGGAAGTGAGAGTGGCGGAGTTTTTCTCGTGTATGAGGCAAACTTCTTGGGGCCCAGAAGGGCAAGGTGACATCCGTTTTTCATGATCCCTGAACCTGTTCCTCAGCTGAGTGAGAATGGTTGTCCGGATTTCACTGTGCAGCTGCTGGTAGGACTTCATGAAGGCCTATGATCTTTTTTTTTTTGTCTCGGCCCACTTAAAATCAAACCGTGATGTGTTGCAGTTTTCCCATCACTCTCCAAACCAAAACACATAGCTTGGCCTTCCCTGGATTCATGAAGTCCTAACCAATTAATGAGCCTGCTAACCGGGCTTTGAATAGAGACGGATGATTCTTGATTGGATAATATGTTTCAGGACAGTAACCCTTTCATTGCTGATGTGAACTTGACAGTAAACTTAACTTTAGAAACATAGATTAGAGAAAATTGTATTAAATGTATTGTATTAAATTAAATTAGATAGATGTATATATATATAATTTAATACCCAGATTTTTTTAAGGCCTTCTCTGAAGGCGTAGAAGGCCCTGAAGGTTCCCCTCTGGTGCTTTCTGATATTATTTTCTTTCCAAAGTTTCATTACTCAAATAAGTGTTTGGGTAATATAATCATCATCATTATTTAATGACCTCAGTAATCCCTTGTCTGGGCAACTGAATGGAGTAAACAAATTGTTTAATGTCTGGATGCCCTTCCTGTTGCCAATGCAGTTTCTTTCAGCAGATATATCCTCAGTATGCCCGGAGTATTTGTATCTCTCTATCTAGAATCAAACTCACAGTCTCCTGATTGCATCTAGGCCATCACACTGCTCTTAGTTTGGGTAATATAATGTCTTCAAGAAAACAACCAAGTTCAGAGAATACCAAGGACTTTTCATTTCACATTTATGCTACAAATATTCTCCTTGATAGGTATTGAAATAAATTATATTCCAAGAGATCTCATTTGCTTTCTGTTGCCTTGAAAAGAACTTCCACAGAGTCTATGACTCAGAAAATCAAAAGAAAGAATCCAGGATTTAAAACTTAGAGCAAAGATCTATATAAAGATTTTGATTACTCTGATTGCATGAAGCAGATCTATTGTAGTTGATTTCATTCTTCTCCATAATAAAAGATTTATACTGTGACTGAGAGTTGACTGCTGAGTAATCCAATTCAGAATAAGGGTGAAAAAGTTAGATGTACAGCTCTAAGTTTAAGCACAACACATACTTTACTCTTCATATAAGTAGCCTTCATACATGCACAACATAATATCAGGACTATGAACAAAGTAAAACTGTGATTCTTCTTCTGTGAAATGAAAATCATAAGCTATTTTTTCCAGTTCAGTAGAGATGAGCTGCTATTTTACAGGAAATGCACTTGAAATTCTATTGCTCTTATAAGAAGCCAATTTGCATGACAGCTTATTTGCAAAAAAAACCAAAACAAAACCTTGTAATAGAATATATTCTGAGAGCTAATTCAAACACGCCAAAATAACAAGTGTCTCTCTGAAATATGCCAATATAGACTGCAAATAAAAGAACAGTAGAGTTGAGTGACATTCCATGGCAAAAGTTCCCTTCTTAAGGAAGTAAGTTAGGAGTGAAAGTGTTCAGTGTGGCAAAGCTGTCTATATGTCAGAGGCTTGAATGGTGATTCTATGTGTGTGTTTATTTAAGAAGAAAGAGATACGTATTTTCTTTTCTTTATATTGCGAATTAGATGGATAATTTTATAGATTTTTCCCCCTACTGAACATTTCAGATAGTATATTTAAATGCATTTGATAAATGGTATTAGGGGAAAGTATAAAAATAGTGATTGTGATTTTGAAAGAAGAAAGGTAAGATTTATGAAATGAAATGAATTAAAAAGTGTTAAATGTAAGTATATTTTACTGAAGACATTATTTTTGATTCAGGAATATTTTTATCTTTCAGTTTTTTTTGTGATTTTTTAAAAAAAAAATATTTGAAAAAAACATCTGCTTGTCATAGGCACCTGGGAAAACAGGCATGAGAAAGTAAGAACATAAAAGGATGCTATTCAAACATAAATTGTCCTGTTAACTGCTTGTCAGTTAATAGTGCAATCTTCTAGTGCAAATTACTCTGTTAACACTAAGCAGGTGGTATGTCAATGCTAATTGTATCAACAAATCTTCCATTAAAAAGCAATGACATGCCACTTTCAGTTTTATTTCAGTAAAATTATGCTGAATTCAGCAACATAAGAGATCATATTCAGATATAAAGTGTTATAAAAAAACATTTGGAGAGACATTTAGCTTAACAGCATTGCAATGAACAATGTTCTTTCCTAAATGCACTCCTCAAATCTTTGGAAAAGCTAAATCCTTCAAATCTCATCAGGCCCTTTAAAGTTCGAAGAAATATTTCTGTTTTGTTAGAGGGACAATCATTTTTTAAACAGCCAAGACAAAGAATTTCAGCATATATCTTTTTTTTCTAAAGGCTTATTGCCTGCATTAATATGATTTTTATTCCAAATGAACTTTTACTTATAAGATATACTGTATTTTTCAGAATTGGTGCCATGTCTTGAAAGAGAATCTTTCACAAATGTGTTAAATAACCTTCATGTATGATTGTATTAATTTAACAATTGATTAGTTTCTAAAGTATTTATGATGTTCTTTTACTCACTATTTGGTTTAATTTTACTTATGATGACTATGCTAGCCAACTGTACAAGTTTGTAATGTGTTTCAATTTTGTAAGAAGAAAGTGGATTGATATTTTAAATATAAATAGTAAAAATGGTATGAGCCTGCTTTACAAAAAATAAACTAGGTTATAAAAGTAAATTAGTGTCAGCAATAAACTGAATTGCTATAATGCTTGCATAAATTATATTTAGAATCAAAGGATAATATGAAAAATCATGCTTTCCCAAAAGAAACGTATTTGTCAAAACTGAATTTTTGCTCCAACAAAAAGCTTTAGATACCAAATTTGTTAAATCTTCCTTTTACAAGTCATTTTACAACAACTTACCATATTTTTTGGAGTATAAGATGAACTTTCCCCCCCAAAAAAGTGGATGAAAATGTCTGTGTATCTTATAGCAAATATGGGCCTGTTTTTGGGTTCCAAAGCCTTGGTGCAGTGCATCCTGTTTTTGCCCTCCCCGGTGTCCAGAAGCACTCTGCAGGCCAAAAACTAAATCAGAATTTAATTAATCACACATACAATTGACAAATGTTCTCTTAAAGTACTATCCCTATAAGAAACTGGGAATGTTTGTATGGAGAGTACATATGTTTATAAAAGGTGGACTGAGGCAGAAGAAAAAAAAGAGAGTGAAAACAAAAATCATTTTATTTTATTTATTGCAAAATTTATTTTAAAATACAGTAACATTGAAAATGTTTAAAGGAAAACAATTTATGTTAGTGAAGACAACTAAATGAACATGAAAAGCAATTGCATTTAAATAAGGACTAATAGGCAGAGCTGTTTGTCATGTACAGAATTATCAGTTATTTGCTAAAAGTGGTCTCTTTAAAACTCAGCATCCATTATTTATTTTCTCAATGAAATTCTGTGGTCCTACAAAAATGCAATTTGGGGACCATATGTGACCCATAAAATGAGTATTGGACATGAAAAGTTTTTCCTAAGTAGAAATGCTTTAAAATATATTGTGGTCAGACTGCCAAATATTATTTCATATTTTCAACAGTGAATCCATTATCTGTTTATTCAGTAATAAAAGCTAGTTAAAAGACTTTATTTGACAGGAATAAAGTCCACATAGTAACTGAAGGGAAGTTTTTATCCTCTCTCTCTCTCTCTCTCTCTCTCTCTCTCTCTCCCTCTCCCCCCCCCCCTCNCCCCCCCCCCTTCCTCCCTCCCTCTCTCTCTTTCTCAAAGCCCTGTCCAAAAAGAATATATGTAGTAGGGAACCATATGGCAGCTGATTCATTCTTGCCAAATACTTCAGCAAAGAGCACAGCAAACAGTTGTGAAAATGCCCCCAGATAAAGAAACCCGGCACCTCAAGCACCATGTAGCAGCTGGCATTACTTGGCATGGACATCCAGAAACCAGAAGGAAGTGCAGAGCAGACAAGAAAGGGACATAGAATGTGGAGCAATGTAACTAGGCACAGGGAAAGAATGTGGAGCAATGTAACTAGGCACAGGGAAAGAGAGAGAGGATATAACATGGAAAAAAGTTCTAAAAACTTGACAAGGAAATGAGAATATTTCTATATGAGGGGCAGAGATAAACAGGAATTAATAATTATACTAGGTATTATCATTAGATGCCATAACAATAGACATTGGATGCCCTATCAAAAACCTTAAAATGGAACCTAGAAAATCAGTGGATTGACAAAATTTCCATTTGTCAACTGCAAAAGGCCACATTGTTTCAATCCACAGATATACTTCATGGATGCATGATGACCTCTTATATTCTTGGAATGAGGGGCATGATGGCTCAGTGTTTAAAGACATGAAGTTTTTCAGCTAGCAGTTTGAGACCTTAGCTCCGCATAATGGTATAAGCTTCTGTTACTTGTCCCAGATACTGCCCATTTAGAATTTCAAAAGCATGCAACTGCAAGTAGATTAATAGGTACATGTTTGGTGGGAAGTTAATAGCTTGCAGTGTGTCTTTGTCATAAAGCCATGCTGGCCACATGACCAGGGAAATTGTCTTTGGACAACACTGGTTCTCTTGGCCAAGAAATAGATATGAGCACCATGTCCAAAGTTGGACATATTGACAGGAACCTTTAGCTTTACATACAGTCTTGGGATGAATATAATGCAAATGAATGCAAACACCAGCTAAAGAATGGGCAGCTGTGATTTCACAATGTAGCATAAATAAGAATAATGTAATGCTGATGGCTAATGAGAAGTGTAAGAAGTTGAAAAGAAGAAAATCTGGTTCATTGATTGGGATATTGGATAATGGTAGGATTAAGGACGAAGTAATATGAAAAAATATGAGATATTAGAACTTGCAGACCAAAGATAAATGTTTATGAAAAAAGAAAGCAACTTTTGTAGCAATCAGGGCTGGAGTCCTTGCAGCAATTCTAAAGGCCACCTTCAATATTTGTAAATGTTGAATTTATCAGATCTGAACATCCTGGTTTTTTTTAAAAAAATATCCTGTCAGAACTACCCATTTCCTCAGACATTACCTTAATAATTATTTGGACTTTGGTTAGGACTTGAATTATTCATTTTACCAGTCATTGACTATGAATTACCAATCGTTCGTTGTAGCCAGAGGCTTAGACTGGATTTTATATTTTTATCTACATATTGTGTCCTTACAAAGGACATGGGATATTGTTTTTTGTTGGTATTAAAAGTATTGTTTCAGAATATAAACTTTTCAAATAAAACTGTGTTTCGCAACTGACTGGTGTCAATAGTCTTCAAGAGATGTTCCAGATATTTTGGGGATTGCATCCAAGGCACCTATTACTGTTGGTACTATTTTTGCTTTCTTTTACTTCAATCTTTATTAAGATTCCAAATTTCTCTCTCTGCTCCCCCTTCTCTTGGATTCTGTTATCTCTCCCATAAGAACTTTTTCTTTCCTTAACTATTTTGCTATCTTGTCTGTGTTTTTCAAGGTCTGGAAATCATTCAATCATTTTCTGCATTGAGTTTGAAAATATCTCTTTAGACAGCCTGATAAACCTATGAATATTTGACAGAGGTTCAGACAAGCTTGTTTGCATGGTGGTTCTCTTCAAACACTGAGGCTCTGAATTATTATAAGTTTTCAATATATATCTGCTATCTGTTCAGTATAAAAGCACTATCTGGTGTGTATCTTGCCCTATTAATCAGGACCAGGATAATTAATTTATTTCACTGATTGAGATTTCTCTCATGTATGGCAATGTCCTATTGTTTACCTATTTAATAGTCACATATTATAAGTAAATATAAAAATGAAAATTTAAACTGGTTAGTCCAGAATTGTGATGGAAGAAAATTAATCTAATCATGAACCTTTATTATTATTCTACGAGACCTTGAAGTTTGTGATTGCAACAAAGGCACTGAAATACTCATGATTGCTTCTTTTGTGTTTGCATGCTATCTTTTGTTAAATAGAAGAGTAATCAAGTAAATTACCAAGGAATTGATATAACTTTACCATTTTGCATATCTCACTGGGAAATGATTTATATGAAGTTTGTGGTAATAGTTGTATAATAAAGTAACAAATGAAAAAAACTCTACTAAATTACTTTTTAAAATGCCTTTAATGATTTGCATGCAATAAATACTTTTTGTACAATTTCTAAATTAATTTAATTATGGAGGAATATATATATATTTAATTTATCTCCATATACATCTGATTTCAAAAGGAATTAAAGTAACTCATTTATTTTCTAGAGCTGCACTTCATACATTGAAATCTTGGCACCAATAGAAAGTGGAACACTTATAAAGATAAATTAAAGAAATTCCAGAAAAGTATTTAATTGTTTGAGTAGTTTAATTATACTTATGAGCATTAAAAAAGCAACAAATGTGCACTTGGATGCTATTGTAAACTAGCTCTCTCTTTTGTTTTAAATTGCATACCTTTCAATTTTACTCACAAAAATGTGCATATTGCTATGTCTTAGAAAAGCTGGTCGATCAGAAGATATACTATTTAAATCTTTATTAAATGGTTCATCTTGTGATAAAGTTCATAATAATATCGCATAGGCAATTTTTAAAACTGAAATACAATATTTCCTTATTTAACGTGAATTTATACAATAGAAGTGTCCATATGACCTTATGTTGTTTTTAAAAATGAAATTATACAGTAGATTGCATACTGACTTTATAAAAAAATCATTGTAGGAATAGTTAGCATATGTAAAACATGTGTTTGTGAGATTCAAGTCAATACTGACTGAAAGAACAATAAGTTTCCTAACGTAGTAGGAGTATTTAATTTGGAAAAGAAATCCAGGTGTTTTTTTTTAAATAACAATATTGTCAACAACTTTTTCCATGGCTTCCTATCAAGGGTAGGATGCAAATATTTTTACTACTGGTTCTGTGGGTGTGGCTAGGTGGGCCTGGCAAGGTGGGCTTGGCCATGTGGCTGGCTGGGTGTGGCTTCTTTTCATTCTAAAGCAGTTCCCCCCCCCGCTCCATTTTTTTTTGTCTCCTGGGCCTCAGGGACACCTTTGGGGGGGGCACTTTTGCTCTGAGGATTCTTCCCTGAGGTTCAGGAAGGCAAAAAAGGAAGCATGAGGGGGCCATGTAGCACCCCTCCATGCTTCATTTTTTGGTCTCCTGAGCCTCAGGAAAGCATCCAGCATGAAGCAGAAAGACAGCAAGGGGGATCCCAGCAGGGGTTCCCATGATCACCTGGTTATCAGGAGGGAAAAAAAATAATACCGGTTCAGCTGAATCGGTAACTGTTTTTTTTTTTACAACGAACTGGTAGAATCCCACCACTGCTTCCTGTCTAGAGCAAACTTTGATGGAGATATGTAGGAACCATTACTTAGGCAAAGTAATTGTTTTTCAGTTCAGAAGAATGAGATAACATTCAGAAGCAGCTCAGGCATGCCTCCCTGAGTCACTGGGTATAAAACATGTTGAAAACAACACAATTAGACTTCTAACATTTGATTGATGATGTGCAAGCAAGTTGTTTTCAACTCATGGAATCCCCATTGACAGATTTTTCCAGGTCTTTGCATAATATATCTAAAGAAGGATAATTTGACCTGATCATTTCATCCTTGAATGAGAACTCTGAGTTGAGATGTTGAATGATATGTTGTTTCTTGGCTGTTCAAGGTATTCTCAGGAGTTTTCTGCATCACCAAAGAACCAATATCTTCCCTATTCTTCTTCTTTAAAGTCCAACTTTTGCTTCCATACAGTATCACAAAGAATACC
Organism: Laticauda laticaudata; assembly: GCA_004320025.1. Classification (NCBI taxonomy): domain Eukaryota; kingdom Metazoa; phylum Chordata; class Lepidosauria; order Squamata; family Elapidae; genus Laticauda; species Laticauda laticaudata. Next base: position 22,116 of record BHFT01016964.1, read on the forward strand.
ATAGCTTGCATAATTCTGATATTTGAAGGGATAAGTACATCACAGCATTTACCAAGGCCTTCATGGTTGTTCTACCAAGTGATAGACTATGGTATAATTTTTGAGTGCTTGTTTCTTTACTGTTGAAGGTTGATCCTACAAGAAAAAACTATTCACTATTTCAATATATTAATTTCCAGTTGTAAGACTGGTTGTTCTATTTATCATTGTTTTGCCTTTTGTGTATTTTATATTTCTCATATTTTTCACTATACACTTTTTAAAATTATTAGTAGTATTAATACTTTTAATTAATATTGTAGTATTAATACTTTTAATATCAGGGCTTGCAGATCCTTTGAATTTTCAGGTATCAGGGTAGCATCAGCATAACACAGGATATTGGTGTTTCTTCCTCCAATTTTAAAACCTTCCTCATATTTTTCCAGTCCAACTTCCTTAATTGTTCTGACCCAACCCGGTTCCCAGAGAGCAAACACAGACAAGGCAGCAGCCACCACTTTTCAAGGTTTAGTCATGAATGCTGTTCTGAAGACTGCTTTCCACTAATTAGCTCTGACAAGAAAGAGCCTTGCCAAGTTGTTTGTCAAGGCTGCCAAAAACCCAGAGATAAGAACTAATTTACAAAATTCTCCAAACATAAACTAGGATGTCCACTGGTTGAGTTTAAGAGCTTCTTTGCTTTCTGCAAAGAACTCTTTTTCAAACCTGGCTTTTATTCTCTTGAGGGAGGGGCCTTTCCTTGCAGCCTAATTTCTGAGTCACCTGTGCTGCTGTAATTGTTCTTTCCTCTGAGTAAACCTACATGCATGTGTACTTGGCACAGGCTCCTCGGGAACCTCCTTGTCACTGCTGCCAGCCCCCACATTCTCAAAAGGCAGCAGTCCATTCCCTGATGGTCCTGACCCCTCATTAGAGTCATCACTTACCTCAGCCATCTGCACCTGCTGCCAGATAACCACAACATTAATATACATTTAGCACACATGAAACACATTGCCAATTTGTAACCAATTCCAATAATTTTAGCCTCATGTCAAGTTGATTTCTTAGTCTCTGTTACTTAGTGACACTAACATAAAACAAACAAACAAAAACAAGGAAACAAAAAAGACTATGCTCTCTTTCCAAACTAAGATGTCGTAGATATCCTATTCTATTCTTTCCATATACTTTACTGACTGTTTGGTCTTGATGGAACAATGTCATGTGTAATAAAGGGATATTTACATGAGGTAATGTAGCTAAAGCCATTAATTCTTCCTGAAACATTCCTTTGATAAATTAGTGTGATAGACATTGAATTTTCAATTATTCATCCACTCTTTTCTGCAATCTCTTTTATTGATTAAAGGATCCTGAAAAATGTTCCAAGGCCCTCAGATTGTTAAAAACTCTTTTGATCAGGGTTGGAAGAAAGCCATTATCTGAACCTTTCTTCCTTTTTTGGCTTCTTTTTTACTTATTTTAGTAGTTTTGACCATTCTTTGTCCTCCACCTCCACTGAGATTTGCAAAAACAAAATAGATTAGAGACTTCATGTCTATTATTTCAATCAATAATTTAAGACACTCAGAAGAACTGAAGAGATGAACATTCTTTCTTTCCATAAGATAAATCTCTTGAAGCCATCTGAAACCAGAATAATGTGACTTGAAGAAACTGTCAAGCTCGTCTACTGAATTTCATTTGCAGTAAAATGTTGCTGAGCTTTACAGGCATTGAAATCAAACCTTCAGTAGGTGGCTGTGTTACATTTTACAAGCAGAGCCTTTCTGCATCTGTGAAATTCATGCTGAAGTAGGTTTCATAAGTCAAAAGAGTTACATCAGTTAGATCCAGAGTCAGACAAAGGTGATGCATGTCAGTATCTCCCCACTCAAGTAGTCTGAGTGTCAAGCTCAGAAAGAACATAACTTTAGAAAACCAGTGAATCCATTGAACAATCAACCTAAAGAGTACTGATAAGTAACTATTGATAAGGTAATTTATTCTCTCCAAATGTTGAAAAATCTGTCTAACATGACTTTGAGAAGCAGAATTGTATAGTGAAGCTGCCCAGTACTGAAAAAGAAACTTTCTTCTGTTTCATTCCATACACTAATTTATCCTGTATTCTCAACTGAAGTAGTGCAAATGTTGTGCAAATATTGGCTTTCCATAACATGTGAGCATGTTCATATTATATTGTTAAATGTTAGTCTCTCTTTGATGCAGTAGGATCCTATAAAATTCTGTCTGTCTTTGTTGCATAAGAATCTCTGTTTGTCCTTTTTAAGTCTGGACACCATACAACATGAATTTCTGAAACTCATAATATCAGAATGTTTGCCTTATATTAGAGTTGAACAGTCACCTCTGACTTGAAACTAATCAAGAAGAGAACCAACCTAGAAATAAGGAGAAATTTCATGACAGTTTCCAGAATAATTCATCAGTGGAATGATTGTCTTCAAAAATTTTGGGTGCTCTATCACTGGAGGTTTTTAAGAAGAAACTGGACAACCATTTGTCTGAAAGGGTCTCCTATTTCTAAAGAGCCTTAGGATGAGTTTTTTAGATGGGAGAGGGATAACTTAATATTATGGTCCTATTAAACTTGTTGTCTGATGAGGAGCAAGACGAAAAAGCAGAGGAGGCACTTCTAACAATAATTGTCTTGGAGGTGTTGATTACAGAAATATTGAAGCCAGTAACTTCACTCTGGCTGAGGCAGCTCACTGGATTTCTTGCCTGCATCCACTGACAGCCTTTCAGACAAGCCAAGAAGCAGGCTGGCAGAATAGGCTCCAATGAGTAATGTGTCTCAGTTATTCATCTGAGTAGTGGCTGAGCATAGGTAATTTATTGGCCTCACTTTTTGAAAGAAAATGCTGAGAACAACTTTTCAAGAATTAAGCTCCATCATGTTTATCTTATCCTATCCAGTTTTGAACTTCAGTTTCCCTTTCACTATGTTTTCTCAGGTTTGTCATTTGTTTATTGGATTCCTGATCTTAATCGTGCCAAATCCTGACTTTGTTTCAAGAAACTTCAAAAAAGATTCTTTGCTTCTAAAAGTTCCACATGAGTTTGCATATCTGTGGACTAAGGCAAGTTTCCAGCTTTCTATCATGTATCTGGTAGCCAGAAATGCTAGCACAGAAAACTTAAGATGCCATTACTTTCCTTATAAAATGTTTGTTTTTCCAAAGATTGGGGTAAACATCCATCAATGTTTAGATAAATATCAAATGGCATCCAATGTTCAGCTCACAGAAATGTCTCCAATTTCGTAAAAAGTCACAAAAAATGGAAGGCAGCAGAAAGAGAAAGAGTATTTTTACACATTTGCTCTTCTTATAGTGCTTTTGTGTTGCACACTATACTTCTGTAGTATAGAACATATTTACTCGGAAAGAAGGAATGGAAAGAATAGAAAATCAATTTTCCATTTTTATTCAAAACTAAAAGACACTTATCTCTCCATTGATTAAAACTGAGATTATTTATCTAATGTACTTATTTTGGTAAGTTCTCATTTAAATAATAAGACTACTACTGGCTTTTTTTTCCATGTGGAACAATTTGTAATTAAATTCAATGGAGCTGGATCCTGATATGATTTTTTTCATCATTGAAATTTAATATCATTTTTCACTGTAAGATACAATAAGGTATACATAGCATGACAAGTGCAAAGTATTATAAAATACTTTATATTTTATTATGCTGAACTGAATTGTTTCACAAACTGTTCCTCTCTACTTGATGATTCAGATACCTGTGGTGATAAATGAGAAAACATAAAGCCCATGTCCCACTGCACCAATGTATGCAAAGAGGATGTAAAATGGACAATAAAGCTTGCCATCCATTGGAAAGCGTGATGCATCCGTTGTGTACTCACTGCATACGTGTTTCATACACTCTATTCATTGAGCATCCGTCCATTGTGATTTCATCCGCACAAGAAGTTTTGAGCTACACAAAAAGGCTAGGTCCCACTGGCCGATGGATGCAAAATGTATGCAAAAAGGAAACAGCTGACGAGCAAAATTTCGGGGGTGGCTCCATCCATTGTTATCCACTCCAAAAAGTGCCTCAAATTTACATAAACAGAACGGAAAAGAACAGAAAGGAACGGACGGGGGTAGTACGTAGTGAGGATGTTAAGCGGATATTTGTAGGAAGCCTCGCAGATGGAAGTGGATGGAAGCAGATGACACATCCGAAGGGCTTCCGGGGGAGAATTGCAAAGCGGACGCATAGCGGAAGGAGCAGATGCATAGCGGATGACGCGGATGCATCACGTACATCTATAGGATGCATAGCGGATGCATAGCAGATGCAAAGCATTCACTGCGCATGCGGGGAGGATGAATTGCATCAGCTCCACGGATATAAAAGGAT
>BHFT01016966.1:2888-47888 GCA_004320025.1 Laticauda laticaudata
CTTTTTTTTTTTTTTTTGTGGAGCACAGACTTAAGTCTAGGTTGCTGCAGTTCTTCATTACGACACTATACCAGCTCTCACTTCTCCAAAATGAAATGGTTATGTAGATATGTTCAATTAACATATTCATATTTCTCTTTCCATTAGTATCTATTCCCCTTAATTTGTACTTAAGCTGGCCCCATCCGCTCCTCACCACCCTGCTCACCCTGCCTCTTACAGCCACTTNCCATTAGTATCTATTCCCCTTAATTTGTACTTAAGCTGGCCCCATCCACTCCTCACCACCCTGCTCACCCTGCCTCTTACAGCCACTTCTTTTTTCGCCTCATCTACTTTGGCCACTCACTTGCCTTGCTCGCCAGCCATCACAGCTCACCTAGGCTCTAGATCATGTGGTGGCCATGGCCCAGCTACTCTTTGGCTTCCTTGCTCCCAAGCCTTCTCCACTTCCTAGTTTTAGGTAAGTTAGTTGCTGTTTTACTTTACACCTCACCCCCAGGGCCATTGCATGCATTCCTCCTGGGAAATCTATGCTCGCTGCCCATGCTCACTGTGGCAGGGAAAAGCAGCTGGGTTGAATCTCTGGCATCTCAGATCTTGCAGCCACTTCTTCCAGCCCTTGGTGCCAGGCGAGCCTCAGCTGCTTGGAGAGATACTCCATGTGCTCTCCCAAGAGTGGGCTATGTTGTCTATCCCAGCTGCTTCTCTCTGCTGCTGCTCTTGCTGCTGGCCTGCCGGGAAAGCTTCTTGCACAGTACAGTGAAATTTAACAGCTGTGATTAAGCAACTTTGGGTTCGGACCTGTAAGTCCCAACCGGAAAGCGCTGTGGTGGAGAGAAGCAGCTGGGTTGAATGCTGCTTCTCTTCACTGCAGCACTTTCTGGATGGGACTTAGAGGAAAGTGGTGTCTCACAGCTGCTAAATTTCACTGTGCAATGCAAGATACTCTCCTGGCAGGCCACCAGCAAGAGCAGCGGCAGAGAGAAGCAACCGCCAACCCAGAGACCATGTGGAACATCTCCCTGAGCACCCGAGGCATGCCTAGCACCCACAAGGGCCAGAAGAAGCAGCCGCAAGATCAAGTAACATCTTGTGGCTGCAGTGCTTCTTCCAGTTCTTGGTGGTGGCGGTCTGCTGAGAGAGTGTCTTGCACAGTGCAGCAAAATTTAGCAGCCATGAGCTGATGCTTTGGGTCCTGTAAGCCCCATCCAGAAAACGCTGCGGTGGAGAGAAGCAACATTCAATCTGGCTGCTTCTCTCTGGTGCAGCACTTTCTGGATGGGATTTACAGGTCTGAATCCAAAGTGGCAGCTCATGGCTGCTAAATTTTATTGTGCTACACAAGAATCTCTCCTGGCAGGCCACCAGCAAGAGCAGCAGTGGAGAGAAGCAGCCACCGACCCAGATATTACATGGAGCATCTCCCTGAGCACCCGAGGCATGCCCAGCACCAAGCTTACCTCACTGGTTTTAGGCTTCCCAGGCTCCACAAGCATTGCACCTAAATCCCAGGCTTAATCAGGACAATGTGTTATTCTGCTCTTTTGTTGCTTTCAGGGCTTTCCAATCCATTAGACTTTTTAGGAATAAAGAAACTCCTAATGTCCTTTGCTTCTGAATAGTTGCTCTGCCTCACTTTACAGGGAAAGACTACTTATGATCACTTATCTGCAGGGCTCTAGGTGAACTATCAGGAGGGTCAAAATCTACAAGAGAGATAGCAGTGGAGAGAAGCAGCTGGTTGAATCTCCAGCATCTCATCTGTTCCTTGATCTTGTGGCTGCTTCTTCTGGCCCTTTTGGTACTGGGTGAGCCTTGGTTGCTCGGTGAGATGCTCCACGTGCTCCCCACCCTGAGATACTGGCCTGACCCAGCTGCTTCTCTTCACTGCAGTTAGCCTGTAATAGCCAGCCAGCCTCTTTATGATCGTCTTTGAACAAGGACTGTTTAAAATTATAGATTTAATTTTACTAAGTATTTGGGAAATCTTTTCACTTGCAAACAATGGTTTAAGAAGGTTTAGTGGACTGAACTACTTGAGAAAATGTCACTTGCTCTAAAATAAAATAGAAAAATGTTACATTACCAGGAATTACAGGGTTCAGTCTTTTCCATCCTTAACAAAATGAATACCATTAGCATATATGAAAAAATTAAATGTAATGGCCATATATAATGTAGAAGCTATTGTATGTAGGGCAATGTAATGAAACATTAATCCTAAAATTTCTAAAAACAATTATATATGGTTTATCCTGACACACTGATTTCAGAGATATTTGGGCCACACAGCCCAATAAAATATCTATTCAAATGCTTATAAACTGCATTTTTCGGCCAAATGAGTGTTTGTGGCAGCATTATAAAAACAACCATGAATGCAAAGATACCAACACCACAAATCTGAAAATAAATTTCACACAGAGCTCACAATGTCTACCCAACAATTTTGAAAAAAGAACTAGGCTGGAGTCACATAAGCTGCTCAGCTAAAATGTTCTTGAGCTTTTGGGGGTTTGAACTGTGAATATAATTCACAAGAAGCTTTGCACAATGTGTGAGTTCAGCCAAATAGGACTACCATGTTAATATAAATACATGGTGACTGAGGGACTCTGGGAATTGAAATCTTAAAAGTTGCCAAGTTTGAAAATACTGATCTGAGGGGTCCATGCTGCATTGCACTCTGAGCTTGGCTGGCTGTTGGCTGGTGAATCAGAGAGAGGAGGGAAGAGAGAGGGACGGGGGGAAGGAGGAAGAGAGAGAGAGAGAGATTGAAATGTAGAAGCAATCATGGGACATATTCAGATATGAATTGATGGAGCCTTTCAAATTTTCTGACGCTGAGAGCAATCAACCAATGGAAGAGAAGTTACCTTCAGAAGCTGAGGGAGCTTCATCATTGGAAGCTTTCAATGGGGTTGCACTAGATGACCTACAAGATCCTTTCCAACTCTATTAATCTGTTAAAATAAAGGGAGGAATGAGCCCAGTAGTAGACCCAGATTTGGAAGGGATCATGGAGGTTTTTTAATCCAACCTCCTACTCAGGCAGGAAACCCTATACCATTTCAGACAATTTGTATTTATACATTACAAACTGTCCACAAAATGGATGCAAACAGACTATATATTTTTGGGTGAAAACAGAGATCCCTTCTTACCTCAACTTACAACCACAATCAAGTCCAAACTACAAAGTTAGGGGGGGGGTAGGGTTGCAGTAGCCCTTAAGAGAATGAAAAGGCAACATAGTTTGACAGATTTCTTCAGTAAGAAACCAAGATTGGAATAAGATACAACAGAATTGGCCTTGGATGATCAAAAACAGTCACAAGCACAACCACTCCAACTTGGAGAAAGCAGCACGTCAATTATTGAAAGAACCAAGATCTCTAAAAAACATCTTCCTGACTGCTGGACATTGCAACAGTATAACAACTTTAAAGAAAAATATGAGAGAGAGACCAGGAGTGACGTTGCGGCGATACCAGTTGCAGAGATACCAGTCGCAAGGGAACTGAGCTCTACATCCCTGTGCTGGCTTCTTCTTGCTTGTAGACTCTGGAAAAAACCAAAACCACCCTGAAGGGGCAATGAAGCCAAGGAGGGGCATCTTGTGATGTGTTAGGGGAGAATGCACTGCCCTGTTGAGCCCCAAAGCTCTAAGCCCTCTGTGCCATGGTAGGAAGAAGAGGCAACCAAGATGGCTGTCACCCAGCCAGAAACAGCTTTAACCTAAGAAGAGTGCAGGAATGGAGTTAGTGACAGTGTCTGGGTGAGAACAATCCTTATTATTTCAAGTACTACCCTGAGAAGAATATTCAGAAAAGAGATTCATAATTATTTTCAAAGTGGCAGTATCCTAATCATTGGAATAAAATGCTAAACTTTGAAAAATGGAAGGAAGGAAGTACAGGAAGAAAATAGTAATTTTATTAAAAATATAGAAAATTGGATGTTTAGATTGGACAAACATTGGCTCTGGATAGGCCTTTTTAAAATGCTGAAACCTATATAAAAACTGAACATAATATTCATTTTGGGAATATACCAAATATACCAATAAAGTCTAATAGAGAGGACAAGAAACAATGAAAACTAAGTTAACATTGCACCTGCTGTCAAATGTAGACACTACAAATCCCCAGGGTTCTGATAAGACCTGCAAATAAACCAGGAAGATGGCTATCTCATAGATTAAAAAGAGGGATTGAGAAAAAGATAATACATCAACTTCAAGATGAGAATGGAGAATACCAACACACCATGGAAGGGGGAAAAATTGCATTCCAATACTTTGAGGATTTGTATAAAAATGAAGTAGATGAAGATAAGATAAGAGAGTATTTGAAAGAGGAAAGGAGTCCACTAATAACAGAAGAATTGAGGGAAAGCTTATCCAAACAAATAACAACAAAATAATTGAAACAAGCAATTAAAAATCAGAAAAATAATAAAACCCCAGGTCCAGATGGACTTCCAGGGGCAATATACAAGATGATGGATGAACAGATAGAACCACTGATGCTAGATTTATACAACAAGGTTCTGACAGAAGCCAAAATGCCAGATTCATGGAGGGAAACATATATTTCGCTAATAACAAAGGAGGGCACAGATGATAGACAAATTCAAAACTATAGACCAATATCATTATTGAACCCTGACTATAAAATATTTACAACCATAATAGAAAAAAGATTGAAAATATTATTAAATGAATATATTCACTTTGATCAAAATGTATTTCTGCCATTAAGGCAAATTGGGAACAATACAAGGATAGTGTTGGACATCTTGGAATACTATGAGGCACACACAGAGAAACAAGTGGTGCTTGTTTTTCTGGATGCACAGAAGGCATTCGATAATCTAAATTGCCAATTTATGATGCAACAAATTCAAAATATGAAATTAGGAGACAAATTTGAGAATATAATAAAGACGATATACTCAACCCAAAAGGCGAACATCATGTTAAATGGCAAAAATACCCAAAGTTCCATAATAAGAAAAGGAGTAAGGCAGGGCTGTCCTTTGTCATCTCTGCTCTATCTTGTCGCTAGAAAGTCTTTTAATAAGAATTAGACTGAATAGGGATATAAAAGGAGCTGAAGTCAAAAAGGAGAATACAAACTACAAGCCTTTGCGGATGACCTGGTATTTATTATGAAGACCCCATAAAAAACAGGAAACTAAACTGCTAACCAAGAATTTGACAGAACAGAAAAAACTGAAAAGAGTCATGGGGTTACAAACGACAAAGAAAATCAAATACCTAGATATATGTTAACCACAAATGCACACCAATAAAAGAAAATAACAGTATGAAACTCCTACAACAAACAAAGCCAGATTTGGAACTATGGGGTAAGCTACAATTATCACTATTAGGAAGAATAGCAGTGATTAAAATGACTATTTTACCCAAATTTTTGTATTTATTTCAAACAATCCCGATAAAATTAGAGAATTCTTTTTAAACAAATAAATAAAATTATGGCAAAATTGATGTGGTTAGGGAAAAAACTCAGAATAAAAATGAAAGCCTTACAAGACAGTAGGAGCAGAGGTGGCCTTGGACTGCCAGATTGGGAGCTTTATTATAAAGCAGCACTATTAATTTGGACTAAAGAATGGGTTAATTTAATTTATGGATTAATTTAAATAATAAGTGAACACTAAGTTTGGAGGGCCACGACCTACAAAAAGGATGACATTCCTTTTTGTGGGAAAAAGAAACCAAAAAATAAATATACTTTCATAGGCATTTGATTAGAGATTTATTGTTACAAAACTGGATTAAAATTAGAAAGAGACACTATATGAAAATTCTGATCTGGTTATCCACAATGGAATCTATGATACACCCCAATAATTTGGACTATGTAAAATGACAAAATATAAAGATAGATGAAAAGGGGAAATTAAAATCGAATCAGGATCTCCAAAAACAAGGAATACTCATTGGCTGGTGGCCATATCTCCAATTGCAAAATAGACATAAAAAGATATAGAAGAATGTGGAATATATACTGAACTACAACAATTGGATAAAATTCTAACAGGCCCAGATGAAAAAAATATTACAAAAAATTATACATACTTATTAGAATTAGAGCTAGAAGAAGAAATTGTTGAGAGATGTTTGGCATGGACCAAAATCATAGGACAAAATATAAATTTAACAGAATGGGAAAGTATTTGGAATCAAAATTATCAATTAACAAGATCCTCAGCACACAAAGAAAATATATGCAAGATGTTCTATCGATGGCACCTACCTCCAAGACTGCCTAAAATATATCCCAACATGAATCCGGCATGCTGGAAATGTAGAAAGAAACAAGGTACCTTCTATTACACATGGTAGTCCTGCCCAGAGGCTCAAAGATATTGGATTAAAATAAAATAATGGTTACAAGAAATTGTTAAAGAACAAATAGAGCTGGATCCAGAATTATGTTAGGAATATTTAAAAAGAAACATGAAAAAAATTGTGTCACATATATTAATGGCAGCTATGCACAATGTTGGAAGCACAATAGTATTCCCCTCCGATGAACTGATCATTCAAAAAATTATGGATTGTGCTGAAATGGACAAATTGACCCTAATGTTAAAAGATAAAGAAGAGTCTGATTTATAAAATTTGGGATATGTGGTACAATTGGCTGGAATCTAGACAGATTAAAAAATAAGGGAACTTAAGACAAGCAATCTATAGATAAATGTATATAATCGTATAATAATGTCTATAAATGTAAATATGCACAAGAGATAAATATGTACAAGATAGATGCTACAGAATGGTTAATGTTATGATTATTTTTTTTTTGTTTTTAAAAGAAGTAAAAGAATAATAAAGTTTATTTAAAAAAAGACTGGTCCTTTACCAAAGGACTAAGATAATAGATTTTGTTCTTATTGAGGTAAAGAACAATAGGAACACAAAAGTACTATTTAACTGGATTCCATAGGTTTCTTCTATTTTAAAATTCTTTTCCTCATAACTCTCCTAATGTAGGTGTTAGGAACTATTTCAGAACATATTTATTCGAACATAGAAAAATAGAGTTGGAAGGGAATTTGGAGGTCATCTAGTCCAACCCCCTGGAGTACCTAAAACTTCTGATTGTCTATTCTATATTAAAATATAATAAATAGAACATTAATATTCTATTTCTCTAAGCTTCACTCTTCCACTAAAGAGCTATATTGAAGTATATTATGTTATAACATGTATAATCATCACTACTATGCTGACTTTTATTTTGTGGTAATCTTTTAAAAATGTCTTAATAGTTTTTAATGCTAATATTGATTTGAAAAGACATAACATGGTTAAAGCAGACACAGTCAATGGTGGCACTTACCAAAAACAGTTCTGGCAGGAACAGACTCTTTATTAATCCAAAATGACACCTGGGAGAGAATCACAGTCATGATGCACGGAATATATGTCTGTATCATAAAATATCCCATTTTCCTTCGAAGATGGAAGTGTACTGTCATGACTACATATTCACCTAAAAAAAGCCAAAAAACAAAACACTTCACTTCATATATCTTAATCAACCAACCCCACCCCACCCTGCCATCAAAACAGTGAATCACAGAACCAGTTGGCGTCGTGGCAGGAACTGCTGAAAACAGCAGAGCTCTACCGAGCTCCGTGAAAACCAGCTGGTATCTGTTCTCAGGAGGCCCTACGGGGTCAAAGCTGCCCTGGAGCGGTGGTGAAGGAAGGAGAGGTGCTTCAGTGATCACAAGGAAACTTGAATTTCCTTTTTAGGTCCAAAGAAGACAACAGCCATTTTTGGCAAGTCACAAGCTGTGACAACTGGGACAATAAGATTTGTGCTGGAACAGTTTGTGGACAGAGCATTGAAATTGGGTAAGACAACTTCCAATTTTTATTATAGAGATTTAACCCAAATAAAAGAATTTTAAAAAATAATCTCCAAATGTTAAGAAAATGGTGATTGGATACATGGAGAAAGATTAAAGACTCAGATATGAAAGAAATATCTTAGGGAAGCTTCAAAATATAGAAAGCCTGGAAGAAGATTTAAATACACCTTGAAAAGTGATAATTGAGAGAAACTGCTTTTTTTACCTTTATTTCTAACTCCCACCCCATTGGTTCACAATCAGCTGTTTTTGTATGCTGTTTAAGGTTGGATTTGGAGCAAGGGAGCCATCTACTGGAGAAAGAAGATTATACAGATATTAGACCCTGCTTTGAATTTGACCTGCTGTCATCCTTTTCAATAAAGAATTCCTTTTGAAACACCCAGTGTTCAAAAGTTAATTCTTATTGTCTGAAGGGGAGAGAGTCTGGTCTTTACATAAAACAGGGTCTGCAATAGTGGTCAACCTGGAGAGGGAAATTTTCTTCTCCTTCCAAAATTTCACTCTACTGAGGGGACCCTGCAAAAATGTCTGAACATAGCAACGAACAAGGGGAAGCCAAATGCTGGGGAGAAACTTTGACAACTACCCAGCCAGACACGGGCTTTGTGTGCACCATCAAAGACATTGAAGCTGCCTATGAAAATTCCACAAAGCCCTAATGTCTATAGACATAGGAATGAGAGACAGCTGGGATGGAAGAGCCAAGGGAGTAACCCTCACCCATGGTAACTGTAAACCCAGGTGGAAAGTGGAACTGGAAGCCCTTTCCGATCAGGAAGAACAGGTCGAGGAGCCACTGGCAGATAACCAACTGAAACAGTACATAAGTCACCTCGTGAGGAAAGCCCTGGAGAATCTCAGTGTGTGAGATGAACCAGTCGAAGGAGAGCGAACCAGAAATTGAGAAAACCCGAGCTGTAATCCCTGTTCCAGCTGAAACTAATCGAGCAATGGACCAAGCCAGAGGAGCCACAGCCATGCCAGGTATCCAACCCTTTACCATTCCAGAGCAGGGGATTAACCTTGGCCAACCCAGGGACCTACAACTGCAGAGAAAGATCCTGCCCTTGGGGTGAAATTTGATGGGGAATCCCAGAAATTGAGTTTTTTCCTGTCCTCACCTATATTCAAGAATACAGGTGGAATTTCCTGACCTGGGGGCCCAAGTGCGAGTCATTACCCTAGCTCTAGAAGAGGCAGTCACCAATGAATGGTAACTGTTCACAACGTTGATGCCCCAGAGCTGAGGAATCTTGATCGATTCATGAAAGCTTTGAAGCCACCACTTCGAAGACCTCCTCACCAATCAAAAAGCCCACGACCACATTAGGGTCATAAAGCAAGGCTGTTACTCTGTAGCCGAAGACACTGAGAAATTTTGCAACCTGGCCGGCCGTGTTGACTGGCTGGAAAATATCTTAACCTGCTAATTCAAAGATGGATTCAACGACAACCTGTATACTGCCTGCCTAGCCCGTGGGGCCCCAACCTTCTGTATGAATGGTACCTGATAGCAGAGGGGGCAGAGATCAACATGGCCCATAACTGGTACCACAGCAGCAGGGTTTGGAGAAAATCCCTACCCCAGGGGAAGCAGGAGTTTTTCAAACCCCAAACACCATGACTTCTGGCTATTTTAGGTGTGGAAAGGAAGGGCACCATGCAGTAGAGTGCCATTCAAAAACCCCTGCCAGAAACCCATCGGTGGGAAACCTGGAAAATCCAACCCCTGAGGAAAAGAAACCACCCTGAGAAGCCAAGAGGTTTCGGTCTCCCCCAAACTGAGAGGAAGAATATCCAATGCCCTGAGGAGATCTGAGCCAGTCCAAAAGCAATGCGGAAGATGACCCACTGGTAACCACCTAATTGAACCACTCACTTTACCCCTAAGACTGTTTATTCCCAGCTGAGGGAAGTGGGAGGAGGTAGCAGCATTACTGGATTCGGGATGCACCCAGTGCCTAATCAACCCCACCCTAGTAGGGAAATTGGGAATCCACCTAAAGAGAATGGAAAACCCCCTTGCTTTCTGCCAATTATACAGGACTATAGTGGGGGGGGAGGGGAACCAGCTAGTTTTGCCACAGAACCATGGCAAATAGAACTGGGGAACCATAACAAGATGCTAACGTTCACTGTAGTTTCAGGAATGGAAGGACCACTAGTCCTAGGACTCATATGGCTATGGTAATGGAATCCAAAAATAAAGTGAAAGAGAGGCACCATACATTTCCAGAAATATGTAGTATTTGCAAACATCCCAGAGGTGGGGAAGGAAAGAAAAGAGAACAGAGAACCAGCCATGGCCATTCAGTCTATTTAACCTATTAACATCCCCAAAGAATACCAGGATTTGTTTGAAGTATTTAGCGAGGAGGCTTCTGATGAACTCCCGCTTCATCATGCCACCAACTGTGCCATTGAAATCCTGCCACGGGCTAAATTTCCAAAAACAAATATGTAATGCATGACCCCCAGAGAACTGAATGAACTCAGAGCATTTATTGATAAAAATCTAAAATGGGGTTTGATCGAACCTACCCGACCGAAAATAGCAGCCCCAGTATTATTCTGCAAAAAAAAAAAAGAAACTTCTGCGTTGATTTCCGTAATTTAAATACCATCAGCATGGAAAATATGTATCCACTCCCACTCATGAAGGACATGCTAGTTCACCTCTCCAAAGAAAATCATCAGAGCGGATGAGTGGAAGACTCCTTTTAACACCCTACTCCCTTTCGGGCTACAAGGAGCACCTGCCATATTTATGCAACTAATTAATGAGGTGCTCCATGATTTTTTGTACAAAGGGTTTAGAACCCCCTTTCATTATCAAGTAGGTTTTCCCAGATGTTAGCCACTCTTCAATTTCACCTCCTTGTAGTATGTTGTCAAACTGCTTGGCAATGAGTGGGTATAGACCAATTAGAAGTTCATCTAACACTTGGTGCTGACCAATTCTTGATCTTCCTTGCCCTTTTCTCTACCATTTCTGCTATTATTACTATTTCATTCATGACAACTTCTTTATTATTCCTATCCAATTCTTCTATCCAAGCTCCGTCATAGTTATATTCAGGGGTGGGATGCAAATATTTTTACTATCGGTTCAGTAGGCATGGCTAGGTGGGTGTAGCCATGTGACTGGGTGAGTGTGGCTTCTTTCTTTCTTTTCTTTTTCTGCAGCACCCCCCCACTCCATTTTTTTGCCTTCCTGGGCCTCAGAGAAGCCTCCTGGGAGCAAAAACAGCCTCCCAGGAGGCTTTCCTGAGACTCAGGAAGGCAAAAAATGGAGTGCAGGAGGCCCGCACAGCACCTTCCCCCATGTTCCATTTTTTGGCCTCCTGGGCCTCAGGGAAGCTTCTTGGGGAGCATTTTTGCTCCCAGGAGGCGTCCCTGAGGTCTAGGAAGGCATAAAAAAATGGAGTGGGGGGGGGGAACAGCACCCCCTATGTGCATTCTCCCTTTTGCCACCTGGGCCTCAGGGAAGCCTCCTGAGCAAAGCAGTAAGACAGCGAGGGGGATCCCAGCACAGCTGATAATCAGAACAGCTGATCAATGGGAGGAGAAAAGAAAAAGAAATACCATTTCAGCCAAACCAATAGCTGTATTTTTACCACCAGTTTGGACAAATGTTTGCATTTTTTACCACCAGTTCAGCCAAACAATAGCATTTTTTACTACTGGATTGCCTGAACCAGGCTGAACTGATAGAATCCCCCCTCCACTGGTTGTATTTCTTTGGATTATCCTATATCTGCACCCAGAATTGAACTGTTTCTTCCTTGTACTGACTGATTAACTGCAGTTTCTCCATTGATAGATTGGTAGAAACATTTCTGATTGGATTGAAACTGGAGGTTCTGCCTATAATTTGCAATTCAGTCTTCATATCTCCTGATCTTCTTAGCTATAGCTGTAATTTGCTGCTTTATTATTTCCAATGCTTCCTTGATCTTCCTTGTGGTATTTCCTTCCTTCCAAGTGGTATTTCTTAATTAGGTATTCTTTGGTCTTCTTTTTCTTCAGCTTCTTTTCTTTCATCTGCTCTAGCTTGCTTGCATCTGATCTCAACTTGCTGATCTTATTTTCTAATCTTCCATTTTTGTGATGCAGTGTTTGGTTTTTTTCTTCTTTGTTGATTTTGCATCCCAGGTATTCAGTTATAACTGCAGCTGTGCTGTGCATTAGTTGGTTTGGTTTTTGCAGTGAGTTGCTGCTTATATTTGATATTGCAGTATTTGCATCTTTTAATGCTTATGCTAGCTTTTTCTTTGGAACAAGCTTCAATGTAGGCAGCCTTAGTCTGATGTTTTTGTGCTATTTTAGGTGCTCAGTTATTCTTTGTTCCAGTTGTTTTACTTCTTTCATTACAGTTTTGTTCTTCCTGAGGGTTTTGTTCTTCCTGGGGCAGAGAAGTGGGTGCCTAGTTTCTAAATGAAAACAATTATATATCTCATTATTTCTTTGTTTTCAATTACTGTGTATTTGCAATAGATAAACACATTTTCTTCCAGTAGTTTTGCAGCTGCTGGCTCTAGTTGCTCAGCTAACAGTCCTGAGTCCTGTAGCCCATTTTTCACCAGATTTCCAGGAACTCTAACATCTAACATGGACCTTGTTAATCCAGGCAACATCCTAACCAGTACATCTCACCATATTTTTAATGGGAGAAACACACTTTGTCTGACTCCTTTGATGAGACTGTCTAGTATGGCTGAACCTCTGGCATAGCTCTCCTCCTCCTCAGAGTACACAAACCCTGCAATCACATCAACATAGTGTCCCATTGGGGGATGATGATGATGATTAAGATTCAATTTGATTCACAATCTGGGACTGGTAAAAAGTTAACAGTTCAACTCAAGGACCTAAGAGCTATTAAGGTAGCAGCTGAGTACATAGGCAGTTCCAAGTAGGGTGCTTTTTTTGCAAAGTCAGGATATTATTATTATTAAAAATTATTCTTCAATCCAATTCACAATCTGGAATTGGTAAAAACTTAACAGTTCAAGTTCTAACCAAGGAGCTGTTAAGATAATGTCTGGGTATATAGGCAGTTCCAAGTAAGGTGGTTTTTTGCAAAAATATTCAGTCTGATAAGTTCAAAATTTCCATATATTGAGGCAACGCTTTGGGTATTGCTCCAAGGGCTCCTATTACTATTGGTACAACCATTGATTTCTTCCTCCCAAGTCACTCAACTTCAATTTGCAAATCATTATATTTTGTTATTTTTTCCAGCTGTTTCCCTTCAATTCATGCATTCCCTGGTATTGCAATATCAATGAACCAGACTTTTTTTCTTTTCCATAATAGTGATGTCAGGTGTGTTGTGAACCAGATGTCTGTCTAGAACTTTGTCAATTTGGTTTCCCAGTAATTTTTGCTGCATTCGAACCCAACATTCTGGCAAAGTTTCCAATATATGATCTTGGCAACTTGATCATGATAGAACAGAATAGAATTCTTTACTGGCCAAGTGTGATTGGACACTGTTATATGTGGAAATAACATATCTATTTGCCTGTTACACCTAAGAAAGTATAGAACCAAAGAGATTCCATCTTTGTTTGTAATGTGACCTTCTAGATAGATATCTGAACACTTATATAACATATCATGTTTTGTAACTTGTTATTCTGTAAAGTTAAAAATATTAAGTCCTTGGCTGGAATAGAGGTTTGTATTTTGGCCTGAGAATTAATGTAAAAAATGCTGGGTCGTCCTGACATTAACAGAAGTTTATGAGATTTAAATCAAGGAAAATAAACTGTATCCGTTGAGGGAAATGCCTAATGGTCTTACATCTGAAGGCGTTCCCGTGACAATCTTTGTCAATATATCACTTACTTCCTCTGAATTGAGAAATTATAAAATGACTATGTCATCTTTGCAAAATGATCCGATAAATTCATCAGAATCTTTGGATTTGTTTCTTGGCCCTAATATTTATACCTTTGTGGAGTTGCATCATATATTGGGTTATTTGTTCACTCCAGAAGAAAGGGGTCAGATAAGCAAGGCTGCAATGGTTCATTGGGATAAAACCCAGACAGGGGTGCAGGACCCCTGCTGCAGCAGAGACCAAGTTTCCTTTGGTAGATCCTGGTTGGGATAGTAACAATCCTGAGCATAGAGTACAGATGGCAGATCTTAAGAGGATTATTGTACAAAGTGTGAAAGCTGCAGTACCACAAGGGCGGAATTTGCCTAAGGCTTTTGAAGTAGGCCAGTTGAAAGATGAGTCGCCAGCTGAGTTTTTGAATAGAATTAAGGAGGGTTTGAATAAGTATTCTGATCTTGCTTCAGAGATATCGGAATACCAGGCTTTGATGAAAATGCAGTTTGTGACAAAGGCATTGTCGGATGTGCAATGTAAACTGCAGAAGCTAGAAAGATGGGTGGAGTCAGAGGCAACAAAAGTTTTTGTGGGCCTTGAGGGTGCCAAGACTAGGCAGGAAAGTCAGCTGATGGTTTCTGCTTTTAAGGCAGCTACGAAGCCTGAAAGTAAGATGGATGGAGCTGGTAGAGGTAGAGGGGGTAGTAGTAATAGAAGGGTTGGAGTGCTATCTGCTGGAGGCTGATAGAAACGGTCTGGACAGGGCAGGGGATTTTTGCCTTGGAACAAGAATAAGGAGATAGGAGGAAGCAAACAGTGTTTTGCTTGTGACAAGAAGGGCATTTTGTGAGAAATTACCCAGACAAGTTGAGAATGCAGAGAAGGGAACGAAGATTGTATACCCTAATTGAATATTAGGGGGTTGGGGCTCCTAACTCTTGAGTCTCACTGGGAGCCTCTTGTAAACTTAAAGGTGGAACCTGAAGAAGAAGATTGTGTTTTCTTGGTAGATACTGATGCGGATAGAACTTCTTTGTGTAAATTACCTAAAGGTGTTACCCAGGTGCGGAAAACTTTGATGGTATCTGGTGTAAAGGGAGAACCTTTAATGTTGCTATCATTGATAATGTGTGTTTAAAAGGAGGGTACTCTGAAATAACACTGGATGTTTTGCTTATACCTGAAATAGGTATGAATCACTTGGGAAGAGATGCTTTGCCCTTATTAGGTTGTGTGCTTATCTTTACAGAAGACAGGTGCACTGTTAACTTGTTTGTAGAAGAACAGGAAAGATTTACAGATGCAATAGTTTGGGAAGCAAAAGGAAACAGAGGTGTTTGAATATTGTACCTGTGGAGGTGACTTTGAAAGAAGGTGTTGAGCCAGTGAGGCATAAGCAGTACAATATTTTCCTGGAAGGGAGGCGTAGCCTGAAGCCAGTAATAGAATTTTTATTACAGGATAGGCTAATTGTACCTGGAATGTCATCATACAATACACCTATCTTACCTATAAAGAAACCTGATGATTCTTGGCACCTCAAGGTAGACCTTAGAAAGGTCTAGTGGTGGAACGCCATATTATAGTACCCGACCCCTACATATTGTTAGGGAGAATTCCACATGAACACAGGTATTTTAGTGTGATAGATTTGAAGGATGCTTTCTGGACTTGCCCATTAGCAGAGGGATCAAGAGATATGTTTGCTTTTGAATGGACAGATCCAGATACATATTGAAGTGTTGCTGCAATGTCTACTAGAACAAAATTGGTTACAGAATTATAGCTGTCAATTTGTGACAATTTTTGGAGATAGAACAATCTTTGGAAAATGATATTTACACACATACTTATTGGCTCCCCATTCATACAAACCAGGGAGTGCCCCTAACTGTTTGAGAACATGTATTTTCTTAATGGATGTTTTTATCTACTATTAATGTATTATAATGTGTCAGTATTTTTTAATATATATATTGTAAATAGTGATATATATTGCTGGTGTAAGACTGTAATAAAGTTATTCTATTCTTCTTCTAGATACATATCAAACTCAACAGTATCGATGGTGTGTTTTACGGATTTCACTGAGGAAGAAGAGAAACTAATGAAATTAGATGGTGCAGAGAATTTAGATGGAAAGTGGCTAACAGAGCAAGGATTACAAATAGTAAATAAACCTATTATGAGAAACATAATAGAGAAAGTACATGAGGGTACCCATTGGGGAACACAAGCAATTGTGGATTTTGTTATATATATAGGAAGAGGAAGAGATTTGGCCATTTGACCATTCCAAAGAATACAAGTTGATTATATTGAAATGCCAGCAGTAGGAACTTTAAAATCTGTTGGTGATTGTTGATCATTTGACTGGATAGGTGGAAGCTTTTCCATGTGCAAGACCGAATGCTCAGATAACTGTAAAATTGATATTGGAACAGATTATTCCAAGATATGGATTGGTAAAATCCACTGATAGTGATAGAGGTTCACATTTCACTTCTCATGTGGTGAAGTCAATAATCAGAGAATTGGGAATTGACTAGAATCTTTCTCACCATGCCCAATCCTGTGGGAAAACAGAGAGAAAGAATCAAACAATAAAAATATGTTAAAAAAAATTAATGTTAGAGCTCCAGTTACCATGGATGAAGTGTTTGCCTCTAGCTCTGTTGAGAGTGCGTACTTGTCCAAGAAAAGATGTTGGAATTTCACCGTATGAAATGATGTTTGGAATACCTTATATTGGAAGAGTGAGTATGCCTAGGATAGAACTTAAAGATATTTTTCTGAGAAAATATATACAAGGATTGTCCCAGTGTTTTTCTCTATCAGGGTCCAAAGTACTTTTGGCGCAAACACTGCCGTTTGATTTCCAAGTGCATGACTTTAAGAGTGGAAATTGGGTCCTGATAAAGCAGTGGCAAGTTTTGAGAAAGTTGCAGCCTATCTGGGAAGGACCATTACAAGTACTGTTGACTACTGAATCAGCTGTGTGGACACATAAGGTTGGACACATCATTCATGTGTGAAGGGACCAGTGGATCCACCTTCTGCCTCCAGTTGAAGCAACTCCAACGGACTGGACCCACTATTTTTTTAGATAATGGGGATAGATAGATATATGTCTATATTGGTTTAGGTTGATGGAACTTTGGGAGGAGGAGTTGTTTATTTGGTTGAGTGTAATAAACTTCTTTCTTGCATTGTTGATTATATTAAGACATGAAGCAATAGACTGGTATACACAAGTCCTGTGTCCTCTGAGTGCGGAAGAAGATAAAGAAGTGGATGTAAGTCCCCAGATACCAGTTGTAAGTTTTGAAGTATAAACTACAGACGTTAAGGTGGATGGAGGCCTAGTCCATTTGACATTATGAAGATGATGTTTATAGTGGTTTTTGCCTTGTGTGGGGTAGGAATGGAGGCTTCTGAGATATTGCCTAGTTATCCGATAACATGACAACAGTTGTGTTTCCAAACTGAACCCAACAGTATAGATTATCAAGTGCAGACACCACTGACATTGATGGAACCTATGGCTGAGGCTGGAATATGTATAAGATCTGCCTTAGGTGATCGTTTGTATTTGGGAAAATACCCAACATTTAACCGCACATGTGACATTGTTACCAGTCATAAGGAATTGTCTAAGAGAATGGAACAACTAGACAATCATTGTTTTGAAATATATGGCAATTATTGTCCTTCCTATATTTAGAGCTCTGGAGGAGAGATTGTTTATGCCATGTATTGAATTAAAAAGTGCTCCCATGAAGTTGTTGTTTTTGTGTGACAGTATGGCTCTTGCAAAATTTCCATTTACCTGGAGAGGTAGATGTACTATTGGATATTTGGAAGCTCCAAGGATTTTAAGTAGGAGTGCAAGACATATTAGGGAAGAGCCAATAGCAAAGGGTGAGAATGTTTTTCTGGAACTAATGAGAATGGCTTTAAATAGTTCTTTTTGTGCAAAAGGGGAGACTATGGTTACAGACATCACGTCTACTTGTTTTATAGGAGTTCCAGTGCCAGGAAATTTTTGTTGGCAAAGTCTAGGATTATTATACACCCTGCTGCTTATACTTTATCAATGGTAATTACTTTGTTTGGATCTCCTGTGAAGCCAACTAAATGGACAAATCAGAAAAAGCTGGTTATTGAAGTTAAAACAATCTTTCCAGCTTATGATTGTGTGAAATATAAACAACCAGAGAAAAAGCAAGAAAAAACAATTTACAATTACTTGTCTACTGAGGATGTTTTTCATTGTACAGAAGTTGAAGAGATAGATGGGATGACACATGTGTTATTTTTGCCTAAAGAATGGTTTATGTTTTGTGGAGCTTATGTTTATGCATTTATACTAGCTAATGCGATTGGTGGACCCTGCACAATTGGGCGACTCACAAGTGTTATGGCAATTGCACATGCTAATAATATAAATAAGGAAACCAAGTATTATTATTAGGTGATGAGCTCTAGTCTTTATCATGATCCTCGATTTTTCAGGGAACCTTTATTGGATGATACAATGGACAGAGATGGAAATGTACATAGCCATGGACATGAACGTGAGGATGTTGTTTTTACCTAAAGGATCTTAAGGGCAGTGTCTCCTTCTACTCATTTGGCAGTTGGGGTCCTATTTGCAAATATCTTAAATAAAACTTTTCACAGATCTTTGGTTGTCAAGTCTATGGTTTTTTATTGTCACTTCTCTCAGACACACAAGGAATTTGTCTTGGTGCAAATGTTCTCAGTGTACATAAAAGAAAAGGTACATTCATCAAGAATCAATGTTGTTGATTCTACATATCTACAGTGATGTTGTAGATTATCAGTCTATGAGTTTTGCTGCAGCCATGATAAGATGATCCACCGTTTCATCTTTCTTGTTGCATAAGTGATATTTACTGTTGTTGCTGACATATTGAATTTTTGCTTTAATGAAATTTGTCTACAAGGCTTGTTCTTGGGCAGCCAAAATGAAGCCTTCAGTTTTTTTCTTCAGCAGTCCTGATCTCAACCAGCTCCATGTTAGCAGACATGCTAACCTTTCCTTCAATGTCCTTCTGTGCAGAGGCTTCTTTTTCCAGTTAAAACTATGATGCTCAGTTGTTTACTTTTGATATTCTGCTTTCAATCTTATTATTTTCAAGAGGTTTCCCTGTACACCTCCTTCAGTAGAGATGTACAATGGAACTCTTTTGCTTTTTTAGTCATTTAAGCCAAGTTTTTCCTCTCCCACAGTTTGTTTCACCTGTAACAGACCTCTGCCACCCTGAGATCTTAGCAAGTACAATCGATCAACATAACTTTTTTGCGTGCATGATCATTAGTTTTGTTGTCTTTAGATCCAAATATCAAGTTTTAGCTGAGTCCAATCAATTATTCCAGCTGAGTATCATATTACAGGCACTGCCTAGGTGTTAATTGCCTTTATGATATTTTCTCTACTCAGCTTTGATCTCAAGATCTTTTGGACTCGCTTTATGTATTTTGTTGAAGTAACTTCTTTGACCTGATTGTGCAACAGGTCAGAAGCTTCCAAAACTCCTCAGTACTTTACCCCTCTTCTGGTGTTACTGCTTTTATCAACTCTTCATTATTAAGTTTGAATCCATTATTTTCAACTATTTTTCCTGCCTTGACAGCAATTGTTACACATGCAAAATTGCATTTCAATACCATGCTGAACTCAGTGAGTTTACTTTACAACAGTGAGCTCAATTCAGCTTTTGTTTTTCCAAACAAATTTAAATAATCCATGTAGAGCAAATGGGAAAATAATAATATCAGTCATCAAAAATTGAAGTGTACAATTTATTGATTTCACTGTACCAGGAGAAAAAGAACTAGAAAAAAGCATGAAATATCATGACCTAGCCATTGAAACTATGCAATTATGGATGAAACATGTGACACTGATACTCATTGTCAATGGGGCATTTGGCTCCATGTCCAAGAATTTTACAAAATACATCAAGAAATCACAGCTTCCTGCAATAACACCAGCAGAACTGCAAAAAAATATGCTACTCGGAACATCATACATTTTAGGAAGATACTTGGTTGATACCTAGGATGTTGGCAGCAACCTGTATTAACCATCAGTGCCAGTCAACAATATTTGTGATACATTTTTAAATGTTCAGTTGACTGAGTTTCATGTTTAATAATAATAATAACAACAATAACAATAATAGATTTAATTTTTAATTTTATTCATAAGCTACATTTGTTGTAGAACATATGTCTTCAGTGACAGCCTAACAGGACAGAGATTGTCACTGTGCTAATAGATCTTCTCATATCATTAGACCCACCCAATCATTAAATATTTAAATGGTAAAATAACTACTATGTTAAACTATAAATTCCAGAAAAGAATAAAAAAGATAATCTTCAAATTTGTGAGAAATGAAATTGCATTGTTCAATTTACACAATCTAATTTTTGGATGGATTATGTTGCAAATATTTCCAGTTTCATTCACTGTAAGTACTCAAAGCAAAACACAGATTGTGAATTAAACAGTCACAAACTGGTTCATTTTCCAAATATAGTTTTTCTGTCTAAAACAAGAACAGAACCAATACAAAGCAGATTTTAATAAAAACCATCTAGTTTAAGAAAATGGAAAGTGCCATGAACTAAGTCAGAGAATGTATATATATTTATAATGTTTATATAAGTTCAATTTTGTCTAAATAAATTTCAGCTTAGCAGTGCCTTGATAAAACTTAGTTCAGCACTATCTCTAAAACAAGAACAGAACCAATATCTCTGTTGACAACCGACAGCTTTTTATTATTTCCAATCTTTCCCAGCCAAAAAGTGAATAATCTAGCATTTTCTGCACGCAGGATCCACACTTTATTATCAATCTTATATTCTCTACAAGCATACTAAATAGATATTTTTATAAAGCTAGTATTTTTCATCTGTCTTTATAAATAATGTTAGCAGGTAGCAGCACAGATTGATGCAGCATGAAATATAAATGATACTCTATAGTTGTGGCGGTGAACCTATGCCATGTGTGCCAGAAATGGCATGCAGAGCTATCTCTCCGAGCACGCGAGCCAGAGGTGCTATTCAGCCGGTTCGCACCTACTCAGGCAAACCAGTAGCAAGAGTTTGGCGTGGGTTGCCGAACCGGTAGCAACATCTAGCTGGCCACACCCCCAACCCAGTTGCCCAGTTTCCGCTCACTCGTTTGCCCCACCCACCTGATGCTCGCTGCCCCAGTTTAAAGGAGGCCTGCTCCCTCATGACCGTGGGCGGAGCAGTGGTCTGTTAACCTGCAAAACTGTTCCAAGACTGGATTCTTCATGGACACTAGAAGTATCACTTCCCCTTGTGAGTAAAGGGCCTGGAGCAAGAGGGAAAGAATGCTGGGTGGGGGGAAATCCAGCCATGGGGAAGTTTGCAGGAGCTTCAAATGCAAGTCTGTTTACCTGCAGAACTTCTCTAATGCTAGATGCAGATTCACTTTCCTTGTGATAAGGTGCCTGATGAGAGGGAATAAGGCTGACAGGTGTGTGTGTGGGTGGTTGTGTGTGAGAAAGAGAGAGAGAAGACGAAGAAAGAAGAAAGAAAGAAAAAAGAAAGAAAGAAAGAAAGAAAGAAAGAAAGAAAGAAAAGAAAGAAAGAGGAAGGAGAAAAAAAGAAAGAAACAGAAATAGGGAATAGTGTGTGTGGTGTGTGTGTGGTGAGAGAGAGAAAAAAGAAAGAAGGGAAAGAACAGAAAAAGAGACAAAGAAAGAGAAAGACAGAAAAAGAAATAGAGAGAGAGAGAGAGAGAGAGAAAGAGAGAACAGAGAAAACCTCTGTGCCTATTATTTTAATTGTTCCATTAATTTAATCATGTTTAATATTTTACACTTCCCTATACTTAGAGTGATTCCTACTGCCTTTCTTTTGCCCAGGGCTACCATATTTTTCAGGGTTTAACAGCCATTCAATCATCTATAAAGTCCAGAGCCAAAATACATATGTTGTTTAACAGAGCTGAAAGGGAGTTTGGAGGTCCTTAGTCCAAGTCCGCTGCCAGGCAGGAAAACTTGAGGAATGCAAACCTGAGTAGATGTCCTGAAAGGGGTCAAAAATAACAGAATAACACTTAAAAGGGACTTTGGTGGGGAACCTATACGGACCCATTTCAGAGAAATGGCTGTTCAGCTTCTTTAAAAACACTTCTAGTGATTGATCACCCAGAACATCTGGGGACAAGCAGGTCCACTGGTAAATTGTTCTCACTGTCCAGAAAAAAGTTTCCTCCTTAAGTTTTAGGTTGCTTCTCTCTATTTCAGTTTCCACCCATCAACTTCTGTTTTGCTTCTGCTTCTTTGGCAAACAGTGTCCCCTTCTTTGTGGCAGCCCCTTAAAAGCCTGTTGCCTATCACAACTCTTGAGTAAAGCCAGTGAACCATTTTCTCCCTTTCAGTGGTCCATGAAAGTAATCAATAGTAACCAGATCTAAGTCAAAAAGGTGAACAAACATTTTACAAACTATAGATAATGATTGAGGCTGGGTGACAAGGAATGGCTGGGAGGGGAGGGGCTGGGTGAGGCACCCCTTGATGTGAGTGACATTGAGTTGGCTATGCCCACCCAGTCACATGACCATCAAGCATGCCCACCCAGTCACATGACCACTAATCCACACCCACCCAGTCACATGACCACCAAGCCACACCCACCAAATAAGCCATGCCCACAGAACTGGTAATAATTTTTTTTTAATTCCACCACTGATGCGAGCCATCACCTATTGCTTTTCTGGGTTCCAGCGCACTGGCCAGCTGGTCTTCATGGACATGGAAGCTCTAGAAACTGGAAGACCAGCTGCCCAGTGTGCATGCTCACACCAGGAAGTTGCTCTTCAAATTTCTGGTGCGTGCATGAGCAGTGGCCACCTGGTCTTCCAGTTTCTCCTTCATGTGCATTTGTGAAGATTAGCTGGCCAGTGTGCATGCACATGCCCGAAACCAGAAGATCTTCCCAGTGCACATATGCACACCAGCTGGCTGCTTTTGCAGTTTCTTCTGCGTGCATGCGCACCAGCCAGCTGGGCTTCATACACATGTACACCAGAAACCAGAAGACCAGGTGGCCAGTGCACATGTGCACACCATAAACTTGAAGAGCAGCTTCTGGTTCCTGGTACGCACAGTCAGTCCCATTTCAGCACTCGATACCAAAAAGGTTCACCAATACTGCTCTATAGTAAAGATTTTCAGTATCTTAAATGACAAATCCAATGATACATGTGTCAAAATACCTCAAAAACATCATTATTGTCATTATCACCATAAGTCAATAATTATTATCATTATAGTCATGATAATTATCAGAGTCAACATTATGCATGAGAAAAAAGAACAGACAGCTGTCAAGCCTGGATTTGGCTAGATTGTGGAGTTGGTTGTAATCTGGGTTATTCATATGAATTCAGCTTCACATACATGGGAGCTAGAAGAGGGGAGAGCTGAGGTGGATGGAGGTTTGGCCCAAACAACATAGCTGGCTGATAAGTCAGTTTCCAAGCAACCAGTTCTCATCCTGGTTGGAGAATGTGACATATTGTTTTGAAAATTGAGAAAATCCTGTATATAATGATGTGGAAAGCCTGGAAACTTTCAGTACTGGCTTTCACTAGTTAATGTCAAGATGGTGTATCTAAATAAACTTGTTCTCTGAGGAAATTGAATGCCTCGGAATTTGTTTTATGATGGGTACATCATTCCCACCTGGGCTAAGTTGCCATTTAAGTTGTCAACTGCCTCACCAATAATCTATTCATATTTTATATCCCTTCCATTCTTTTCCTGGTCTTCCATAATCACTCAGAGATAGCTGGATACAACAAGTTACTCTTTAGACTTTACATTGTTTCTTTGGTACAGGGTGGAGTAAGTACTGCTGTTTGCCATTGCTATCAAGGAAGCATTGACAAGGCCATTGACAGAGTTAGTCGGTCTCCTGAGAAATCTGCACAGATCCTGCACAAGCCTAGAGCACCTCCTGCTGAAACTGGTTGCACCAGCACAGAATTCATACAAGGAATTGCATGGAGTCCATCAGAGTGCAGAGCTTACACTACATCCTGGTATGGTTACATCCTGGTTACATACACCCAGACACTTTATGGAAGGAAGGAAGGAAGGAAGGAAGGAAGGAAGGAAGGAAGGAAGGAAGGAAGGAAGGAAGGAAGGAAAGAAAAAGAAAGGAAGGAAGGAAGAAAGGAAGGAAGAAAAAGAAAGAAAGACTTGTAGGAAAAATACAAAATGATGAAAGGGTGCTATCACATGTCTGAGTGGTACTTTGTGCCCCGAAAAGCAAGTATTTTCTTCTAGGAAACTTCTATTTCAGGTTCAGTGTTCCAAATGAGAAATAAGATTTTTTTCACAATAGAGAATAAATGAATCACTCTAGGTAAGGTACATTTTTTAAAAAAAGTGGAATGGTCCCTCACCTCCCTGTTATAGGGAGGTTATTAAGAAGAAATTAAATATCATAGAAAAGTAAAATGAATTTCAAAAGCATATCTATAAATAAGATGTCTTAAGTGTATCTCATATTTATATGAATTTATAAACTGTTCCAAAGAACAATGGCCTGCAAAAGCAAAATAATATGACCTTTAGCAGCAAACTAATCGATTTTACAATGTTTTACAAGAGTGATTTTAACTCAGTTATTCTATAAGTATTTATTAACAGTAATCTGCCAATAAGGCTCATGATGCAGTTGCCCTTCAGAGAGCTTTTGATGATCACAATTTGATAGAATAGGATGTAATTTAAATTCTTATCAAGGTACATCAATGAAAAAATTAATTTACTTTTTAATTTAATTCTATATAATTAAAATTTCTTGTATAAAATAATTATTCCAATATTGGCTGCTATTGAAACTTAATTTAATAGGATGAAAATTTAAAGGTACTGGGTTAGAAGGTTGTTCTTAAAGAGCCTCAAATACTACCAGTAAATAGAAAAAAGTATGAAGATTTGTCTATTATCCCTTGATAACTTCTTTGTATAAAGTCTTTTTGAATGAATTCATAAGAGGTCAATCGTGTCTCACTGACTGATAATTTCCAATTCATTATGAAAATATTGCTTCCTCTTGCTATCAATAATGCCATTCAAAAACGTCAGCCATATCTTCTCTCTCCATTACCTAATTCTGTCCTGAGTTACAGTACAAGATTTCAAATGCACTAATAATAGCAAATTAGTAATTCTTCATATAACATAAACAGCAAAATTAATTTTAAAAAACCCTCACTCACAGAGCATCAGTGTTGTCACTTCTCTTGCTGTTCTACCTATTGCTATATTCAAACATGAATTTAAAAACTGTCACAAACAGTAATAACTGTTATACTTGATATATTTGCTCTAGCAGTTTTTTTAATATGAATTTATTTGGACCATTTGCAGATTTTTATTCTATGCTAAGTCACAACTAATGATTAGCATTGACAAACATGTAGTTATGAAAGATGTCACTTGCTGCAAACTCCCATGTTTTTAATTGCTTTTTCAACCATTTTCACTTTGCCTCCTAAATAATTACCCAGCAAAGAGCAAGCAAGTTTATATAAACCTGCAATGGAAGAATCGTACCTGTGATAGATTTAATTGTGTCAGTAGATGCTGTATGCCCAAGTAGGTCATATTGAACTAAACTGGAAGATTCTTCAGGGACTTCCACTGAATTTTTTGGCCCCTTTGTCCAGGTGTAGATCATTTCACTCTTTGGATATGCATCTGAATAAGATATATTTAGAAAAAAATTAATGGACAAGATATTTATCTTAAGAACTTATCTTAAAATGCAATGAAAGCATTCCTGTTGCTTTCAGGGGCACAAGCTTTCTTTTTTGACAAAGACACAAGCCTGTGGCTATTTGCTGACCTGTTTCTTACAACAAAAACAAAAATGGAGCTTTGGTACCACAAGTAAAATGTCATAATCGGGACTTACAGCTTCCAAATTTTAGCGGACAAGCATGTCCATCCATTGGGAAATCCACCAATCTCATGGGACATTCAGCACTTATGGTGAGCCTATAGGAACCATGTAAAATTAGTCCTGATATAGGATAGTATATCAGCAATTAATAAATCATGTAAATGTACAGAATATATAAAGTAGGTACCTCATTGTATAGAGAATGGTGCCATTTCTCATAATTCTAAATAGTTTATTTGGGGCTGTCATGTTATGAGACACAGATTTTTTTCCATTCCGAAAGAAAGTATCTGGGGTCCACACTTTATTAACCATCAAGTTGTTTAATCTTAGAATTTCAATGGGACCATCATATTTTAATCTCTTGTCCACCCATGTCTGACGAAAGAAAACATCCATTGTGTATTCCTACAATAATTGGGAAGTAAATTAAACAACGTTATAAGGTACATGCATTTCCCCAAGGATAAATCAGCAGTAGGAAACTTTCCGTAAATACATTTCTATCAATTCAACAGAACTATATACATTAGTTATATAAATAAATTACTAAACATACTAAATCAAAATAATTAGTGTAATCTAATAGAATGGCAAGAAGCATGTAATTAAACTTGTTCAATACTGGAAACGAAATGAGAATTCACTAACATATGTTAATTATTTTATGTCCATGCTATTTTGGTTGTTTTTACAAATGATTAAAATTTGCACTGGGAATATACTGTATGCTTATAGCAAACAAATGAAAGAAATGTTATTGAATTGCAGTAGAAATGTCACTAGGTTAATCAAAAAGGGAAGAATATTTTCCACAAAATAGTAAGTCTTCTGATTTCAGCACCATTTATATGTAAGATACAGAATCATTTTAACTGGGCTCTCAGCATCGAGGCATACTGCTCACTGGAGAAGATTCCTGCATTGGGACATTCTCAGGAAGTCTAAAAAAATCAAGATAATGGCTACAAGCACCTGATCAAGGCCTTCCCCTTTCTTAAAATCTGTTAGTGGGGGTAGATCATATAATTCTGGACACCATTTCTATCTCTATCTGGAAATGGTTATGTAACTATTGCAATGTTTTATAAGTGTCACAACCAAATGAAAATGAAAATGCATAGGGTAGAATTCAATTTCTTTAAAAAATGGCTCATCCTTTATTATTCTTTTAAAACTGCTAATGCAAGATAATTGCTTACACATATATAAGAAATGCCTTGGACATTTCAGAGGTATTTCTGAACTAAATATCAAGGAACATAGACATAGCATCAGTGTCCAGGCTATTTCTTGCCTTTCCTCCTAGGCAAATGGGATGATTTCACTTGATTATACAGATTGCAGTATTCATTATATCCTGACTGACTTCAGTCAAGCTCACATCCTTACCACACCAATTTTTAAGGTTTTTCCTTTTTAAAAAATATGAAAGACCAGAATAGAAGCTGCCATAGCCATGTGCAATAAAGCCTGAAAATAAGCTGCTGGTAATCTGTTCTTTTTTGCATGAATAACAGGTGAGTCCCAAAGTCCTTTGTTTAGCCACACACTTAGTACTAGGTTTAATTTTTTTCCTCCTCAAACCTACAATTCATACTTACCATTTCTACATCAGAAACAGGTCCAAAACTTGTGACATAGATATCTGTTTTGACTTCAGTAACAGGACCTAATGTATAAAAAGAAGGTAACCAAGGAGAATTGAATTGTTCCACATCAAAAACTGGGGGGAAATTATGCAGACAAATAATGCCAAGACTTATAGGAACAATTCATTGGCATCATATTATGAAAATGAAGCACTTACATGTAAGCAGCTGTATTTACAGATTCCTGTATAACATGGATTTCCATATACTTTTACATATTTTCCTTTGTTTATGCAAATACCATTTGCATAAAGTTTTGTAGTGTTCCATTTCTCACTGACATGGGTAAGAGAATATATATGCATGAAAATCTAATTCTATACTACTTTAACAAGGGAAAATAAAATGTACCACTCTACTTTTAAAAGATCTCCTTAGGCATATTATTTATTTACCTACAGTATGTTGTTCTATCACTTGCTGTATGTTTAAAAACCAAATGTCATTAGCAAATAGCACTTAAGACTTACATACTGCTCCATAGTGCTTTACAGCACTCTCTGAATGGTTTACAATGTCAGCATATTGCCCCCAACAATCTGGGTCCTCCTTTTACTGATCTCAGAAGGATGGAAGGCTGAGTTAACCTTGAGCCTGTCAGGATCAAATTCCAGAATGTGGGCACAGTTAGCCTGCAATACTTCCTTCTAACTAATGCACCACCAGCAGTGTAATTTTATTGAGGGCTGCATCAGCATTATGGTTGCCCTCAAAGGGCCAGTTGCATGTAAGAATATGATGACTCACAGCAGGCAGGTGGGTGTTGTCTGGGTAGGCATGACCAGCTAACTCGGGACAGCTGGGTCAGAACGGAACAAGTTGCACCAGCTAGCTCACCATGGGGACAATTCAGTGCCCCCAAGCTCCTTGCCTCCCCAAACTGCTGGCAGCCAAGCACATGCACATATATGTGTGTGCGCATGCACACACACACACACACACACACACACACACTGCATTCCAAGTTTGAGGACTTTTATATACAGAGGAAGAAGAGGGCCTTCTCCCCAGCCCAGGCATGATTAGCAGTTTTCAAGCTCAGATGTGGATAAACGTCTCCAAGCTTGGAATGGGGTGTGTCTGTGTGTGCATGCATGTGTGTGTGCATGTGCACAGCATGCCAAAGGAGACATTCTTCTCCCAATCATTGGCATCTCCCTGTTTGGTGACCTCTCCCAGCAAAGGAGATAGAAGATGACACTCTACACGTGGAAGCATGGAGGAGAAAGTTTGCAGGAAGCAATTTCTTCCTCCAAGTGCAACTTCTGCCTTGACAGATCTCTGGAGAGGAAGAGGGGAAGGCAGGGGATCAGAGAAGCTGGCCCTTCTCAAAAGGGAATCCCTGTTTCTAATTGTTTCCAATTGTGTGTCATAAGGATGCTGGCTTATTGGGGCAGCCTTCCCTCATACAACTCCCCCACTGCTTCCTCCTCTTCTCTAGAGACCTGTCAAGGCAGAAGTTGGACTCAGAGGAGCCTGCTTCCTGCAAACTTTCTCCTCCATGCTTCCACAGCATCGTCTTCCATCTCCTATGGGGAACCAGGCAAGGCTGGGAGGGGGAATCTGGAATCTCCAATGGAGGAAGGCAAGACCAGGTTGAGCACCAAATCACTGAGACATCAGCTCCGCCTCCTACAATGTTTCATTTATTGTTTTCTTCTTTGTCTATTATGGAGGAGCTCCTGCTGGTTTTTTGCGGGGAGATTTGATGAAGGCCCACTTGGGATAGCTTTTGAGCATTTTGAGGGCTTCCTTAATGTTAGTTCTTAGGGCTTCCTTCCTTAGTTCTTTTTCTTTCTCATCTTTGCTGGTAGGCAGGCCTTCAGATTGGTGGTGTAGGGTTCTGATAATTCCCATTTTGTTGTTCTGGGGTGGTGAGAATCAAAATCTAAATATTGATCTCTCTGTGTGGGTAGGGGATGGGGGTGTGTGTCTGTAAACTTCAACATTAAGGCTTCTGTCTTCCTTAAACATATACTGCACAGTCCAGAAAGGCTAGACTATTTTCCTTAATGTCTTCTCGTGTGAATTCGATGTATCTGTCCACAGAGTTGATATGTTTGGTGAATGCTTCCAACTCCTGTGTTTTGGTCTTGACCCAAAGATCGTCCATATACCTATACCAATGAGTGGGTGGAATTCCTGTCAATGATTTTAGGGTTTTGGTTTCTACCTCTTCCAATTAAGATTGGCATTGGAGTTTGTTTTTCTGGAATGCTGACAGAATGCAAATGACTAGCTGTCTACAAGGAATATAAATTCTTCCATTCCCCACCATCAGAGCTGAAGCTTCTTGAATGAGAAGTGAAACATCTTCAAAGAAAAACAAGAAAGTTGAGTTGCCTCTTGAAAAAAATCACCTTTGGGACAACCATGACCTGGATGACTGAGAATCTTCACAGATATTGAAATATTACTATCATGTCTCCCCTAGTGCTTTTTTTCATTAGACTAGACATACCCAATTCCTGCAACCATTCTTCATGTGCCTTTGTCTCCAGTTCCCAAATCATCTTTGTAACTCTTCTTGCATTCTTTCCAGAATATCAACATCTCTTTTACATTGTGGTGACCAAAGCTGGATGCAGTATTCCAAATGTGGTTTTATTAAAGCTTTACATATTTCTTTTTCCCAACACTTTATTGGGTTTTTCTTTTTATACATAATACCATTACTAATTGAACAATACTGTGACAATATATATACATTTATACATCCTATCCAATCTTTCAATACACACTATTTCCATACCCTCATAACTATTATACATATTATTTACATTTTCTATTCTTATGTCTATTATCAATCTAGATATACCACGTTTCCCATACTGCATTGTATTCCATGTCAGCTTTCCCTTTTAGTTCCATAGTTAATTTGTCCATTTCCATGCACTTAAAGGTTTTTTAAATTATTAAACCTTCAGGAAGTATGGCGTTTTTCTTCCAGTACTGTGTGTACAAAATTCTAGCTGCTGTGCCTACAAGTAATATAGGATGGTTTATCTTCATGTTACAGTTTCTTTTAATTATTCCTAAGAGAAATAGTTCCGGGATGAAATCAATTTTATTTTCAATTATCTCCTCTAACCACATATGAATTGCTTTCCAATATTTTTTCGCTTCGAGGCATGACCACTAAGAATGAAAGATGGCACCTTGTTGATGTCCACACTTCCAGCAATTTGGTTTTAGACTTGGATATATCTTAGCCAATTGTGAAGGTGCCATATACCAACAATAGATTTTGTGTTGGTTTTTCTTGTAAGCCGCTGACTTTGTTATTTTATAATTGGTATTCTAAATCTTTTCCCACTGTTCTAAATCAATAGTATGTCCAAAAGCTTTATAAAGGCTTTATAAAGCAAAATTAATATTTGATGTCATCTTGATTCTATATCTCTATTAATGCAGCCTAGGATTGCATTGGTTTTTTTGGCTACTGCTGCACACTGCTGGCTCATATTTAAGTGGTCGTCCACTAGGACTCCAAGATCCCTCTCATAGTACAATTGGTTTTCTTGCCTAAATGTAAAATCTTACTTTTATCTACATTAAATTTCATTTTGTTAGATTGGACCCAGTGTTCAAGACAGTTAAGATCCATTTGGATCTTGAGTCTATATTCTGTGGTATTGGTTATTCCTGCTAGGTTAATGTCATCTGCAAATTTGATAAGTTCTCTTTTTATTTCTTCATCTAGATTATTTACAAAGACTTTGAAGAGTACTGTGCCCAAAACAGAATCTTGGGGTACCACACTGCTTATTTCCCTCCATGTGGATGTAGTTCTATTAAGGATTACATGTTAAGTATAGCTTGTTAGCCAGTTACAAGTCTATCTGGTGGTTGTGCTATTTATCCCACATTTTTCTAACTTACCAAGAAGTACATTGTGATCTACGTAAACTGTTAGCCAGTGACTGATTAAAATTACAAATTACAGTTGCAATATGTTAGCCAGGTTGTGCTCTACTTCAAATGTTAATCAGTTACAAATCCATCTGGTGGTGGTATTTTCTATCCCACAGTTTTTTAGCACACCAAGAAATAGGTTATGATCTAATATAACATAAAAATAGAAAATAAAATAATTCCTCTCTAGGCTGTAAATTAGAAGTAACTAAGAAGAAAGTGAATAACATGTACAGTATATGTGTACCTACAATACATTTCCCTTTGGGAGTAAACAAAGCTATGCAGATCACAGAAAAATATGAAATACCAAAGAAATTAATGGCATTATATAAAGAATTAAATTTAATTTACACTATCACCATCTATAATATCCTTCTATCTATATATTTCTGTCCTTGTAAACCATCCTTGTTTCCATCAATTTGCAATACCACTTCATACACTGCCTTTTGTTTTACATTTCTCATTTTTCTGTATTTTAGGATTTCACTAACTGTATTCTATCATGACTTTTTCCGTTTTCCACCCACTCATACTTTCTATACAAAGGATGCAAGAAATATTAGCAGAACCATTTGGAGATCTTCAAAGAGAATGTTAACATATAGCTAGAGAGTGGAAGGAACATTAGAAAGAGACTCAAAATAACACCCTTTTTGTAATGTATAAAGGGGCCTAAAGGGAAGTTCTGGCAGAATTTGAAAATCCTGTGATTATAAGAATAGAGTTCTGGTGGCATCTGATTCCTGAATTAGCAAGAACTTTGGTGGAAAGTGACCATGTTATATTGGAATTCAATATAATGCAGGCACAAGCAACAGAACATAATTAACGTGTCTTAGATTTTAAAAGAGCTGATTTCAATAAACTTAAGAGCGTCCTTAAGAAGGATTCCATGGATGAAAATCTTAAAGGGGAAATCAACTCAAAAGTTTGGAAAACTTAAGAAATATGACCATAAAAGCCCAGACCACTGAAAAAGAAAAACAAGAAATCCAGGAAGAAACCAGCACAGTTGCACAAAGAACTCTCTGGTAAACTAAAATACAAAAAGGACAAGTATAAAAAATAGAAAGAGGGAAAGCTAACTAAGATAGCAGAGAGTCTGAATCTGCAAAGATAAAATCAGGAAAGCTAAAACTGAATGAAGTAAGATTTGCAACAAATATCAAAAATAATAAAACAAGAAAAAAGTCAAGAAAACAATCAGTACACCAACGGGAGACAATGGCAATGAAGTGACAGGCAAAAGGGAGAAAGCAGAATTGTTTAATTCATTTCTTGCATCTGTCTTTACACAAAAGGGAAAAAAAACAGCCCAACCTATCAAATCAGAACTGTATAAAACAGACTAGGAAGACAAATTAAAATAGGCAAAATGAATTAAACAATTCTTTTTTATTCAAATCACAAGGACCAGATGGATTATATCCCAAAGTTCTGAAGGAGCTAGTAAACCTGATCTCGGAATCATTGAACCATACCTTTCAAAGATATTGGAGTACCTGGGAACTACCAGACAACTGGAAAAGAGCTGATGTGGCTCCCAGCTTCAAAAAGAAGCTGATGTGGCTCTCAGCTTCAAAAATAGTTGTGGGTGGGGGACAGACTTAGCAAACTACAGACTAATCAGACTGACATCAATTCTTGGAAAGTTCCCAGAAAAGATAATCAAGCAATAGATCTGTAAACACTAGAAGCAAGCAAAATTATTACCAGAAGTCAATATGGAATTATCAAAAACAGATCATACCAAACAAATCTTACTTCATTCTTTGACAAAGTGAATAAATTAGTGGATCAGCAAAATGCTGTGGACATAGCACACTTGGATTTCAGTAAGACATTTGACAAAGAAGACTACAATCTACTTCTTAGTAAGTTAGAAAAAATGTGGAATAGATAGCATCACTATTGGATGGATTCATAACTGGCAGACAAACCACAATCAACATGTAAAGCCCATGTCCCACTGCACCAACGGATGCAAAGAGGATGTAAAATGGACAAAAAAGCTTAAAACACGATGTCATCGTTGCATTTACTTATTGCATACGTGTTTCATTCATCGGCTCTTTCCGTCCACTGACATTTCATACCGCACGCAGAAGTTTACGACGCACTGCCAAACAATTATATTGAAGCGAATGACTTTCCGCGCAATACGATGTAACTTCGCGGCATTATGTACGGAGCAACAAACGTTCTATGTCGATATTATCATCCATTAAGGGCCTAACTGTATCCTCTCGCATCCTCTGGCCATCCCCTCAACTCACATCGCATACTAGCCTGAAAATGCGAAGAGGCCGAGGAAACGAAAGGTACACGGAACGTCTACACAGTGGTTTAGTAGCATGGTAATAGAAGGATGTCAAGGCAGATGCCATCCGTATAATAAAGCATTTATGGAGCAAAACATTTGTACATGATGTATCTCAGGATATTTTAGGATGTCTGAGCGTATGTCTAGAGTATGTAGAAGGAAACCTAGTGGGAAAACCAATATTCCTCTATAAAAAAGGGGGGAGAAAATCAACTGGATCTCAGTATGAGTCAGCTAGCCGTGGTGTGTACAGACCTCTTCACCTTGGTCTTGCGTTCTTCCATTATCATTGTTTCTCCACAAGATATCATCAACAGTCATCCGTATTCGTGACTCGGATATACGGAACCATACTCAGCATTCACACCTAGACCGCCCTTGTGATCAGACTGTTTCAGCTTCTCTTTCGTGACGACACAGGACGAAGAAGGAACATTCCAAAGCCTGTGTGGGTTCCGAGGTAATGGATCGGAGAAAGAAATGGAGTTTGGAGCTGTAATGACAAAACTGATGCGTGAGCTGAGCGAATGAAAGACATCATGCATTCCAGCAGTTTATGAGGATGCCACCAGCCATGTTTCGATTGAAAGTGTTGAGCATCTGAGACCCAGGTCTGCCAAGCGAGCAACCACTTCCGTGCAAGCCTGGGACCTGGAACTGAAAGGTGGCACTGGCTCCTGTGCCACCTGGCCTCAGGAACCACATGACAGAAACATGGAGTATGCCGCTGGAGGGGTCGCCACACAACAGCATCAGCAAAGTGGGTCAGAAGAAGTGGTGCAGGCCCATTCATTGTGAAGAATATGTGGAGGAGTTCCCACTGTCCCCACCACGAAGACGGCTGGAGAAAAGCTGCAGAACAGTGGTACAAGAGGTGAAACTTCCCACACCGTTGGAGCCAACAAGATGGGACAGCATATTGGCCTGCAAAAGTTCTCAGCCCAACTCTAGGCGTCCTCTTATATCAAACTAACAAGGGCTTCGTTCAGTATCATTTCCTTATGCCATGATTGTACTGCTGACTACAAGTTTATCGTACATCGTATGCTTCAGGCAACGGGGTCAGCTTCAGATGCTCAAGGTATTACAACGCAAGTGACCTCAAGGATAAGGGCTTGGAACGCAACCTCATTCATAGGCGTTTTCCAGCAATCCAACCCCCAACCCACATGACACACAAAAGCATGTGCCCTACTTCATCGTGAAGGTGATGACACCTTCTCCTCAGAACCCCTACCTCATGAGCCCTACAGTTCCAGATACTCACCCGTGAAGATAGG
The DNA here is from genome assembly GCA_004320025.1 of Laticauda laticaudata. Classification (NCBI taxonomy): domain Eukaryota; kingdom Metazoa; phylum Chordata; class Lepidosauria; order Squamata; family Elapidae; genus Laticauda; species Laticauda laticaudata. Next base: position 37,824 of record BHFT01016966.1, read on the forward strand.
ATCTTCAATACAGCGCTGTCCAGCGGCAAGACGGGTGTAGAGAACGCCTTTGGCATCCCTGGCCAACAGGTTCAGAGTACTTTCACCACCATGCAGCATCACCCCAGGGACTGTGAGGAGCATCATGGAACTTGCTGCAATCTGCCCAATCTCATGGCACCCGCTACAGTATGTTGCAGAACAGACTTGTGGTGGACCGTCACAAGGGAATGGCGGACATGGAGCCTGGTGAATGGACTAGGCAAGAACGAAACCTGATAGACACCCTGTGGATGTTACAAGGTCCCCAACAGAGATTCACGTGAAGGGAAGAAGAGCGCAACCTACTTGAGACACTGGGTGCTGAACTTCCCGCTGGAGCAGCGGGTAGTGGCAAGACAGGATGATAAGCATGGTAATGGATGCTTCCTTGGAGCCTGTCTCATAACACTGATGAGATTTGTGCCATGGTATGTTGAGTGGCCTACAATGAACTTAGGCGGGCATTAATAAAGAGCTTTGTGTTATTTTTGAAATTGTTGATCAATGAAAAAATTGTTCTTGATAATAAAGGGCTCATATGATGTGGCAGCTGGGATGTGTAGCGCCCATACAGTTCCCTATGCTTGCACTGGGTGGTTTATCTCATCCCACCAACTATCCTATCTATCCCACAACTATCCTTACCCATCCCACAAGCATGCACAAGGCTTTGAACATTTTTTCAAATTTTTCGACCAACACTTTACTAAGGTAAACAACATGAACCAATGTGTTTAAGCAAACGATAACTTTTATTCAACTGTCTTAGGTAAACTTTATGACTTTATTAAAAAAGCAAAATGAACAAGTAAATTGTCTTAAGCAAAGATAAAGTGAACAGGGTAACAAACTCAGTCTCTGGCACGTGTTCTCATCACTCTGAGGCCATGTCTCATAGTCCTCCAGTGTAAGCGGCCAGGACCTGTGGAGGTGGTTGATGGTGGCACCGATTGGGCGTGCTTGGCCCTGAGGAGTACAACAGGGGATGCGTCGTGTTCAGGAAGCTTTCAGAGAAGCTGAACCTCAGTCCCAATGAGGTTGAGAGGCCCTTCATCAAGTACCTGGGATGTCAGACAAGACTGACTGACAGAATTGCTCCAATTGAGGGGCTTGGCTTGTGGGGTGGAGAAGGAAGGAGGAGTTGTAAGTGGGGCTGGTCTTGGTCTGCAGCTTTGGGCTGGGTGTGGTGATCTGTGTGTGTGCGATGAACTTGGCCCTGGACTGGGAGGTGCTGTTTCTGCTGGTGGGAAGTCCGTGGTAGTCGTAGTTCCTTGGTAGGTGAGAGGTGTGTTGAAAGCCGTGGAAAGGCGGTGACATCACCGTGGGTGGTGGAGCAGACCTGGACTGAGTCAGAGCAGGTTCAGCTGGGCCTTGAGGGGTTGTGCAGAAGTGCTGTGATCTTTTTGCTTCTCATCTGGTATTGGGCCTCGGGCAGGTCCATTGAGGGTCTGGCTCACGTAGGTGATGAAGGGCTTCCGGTCCAAGGATGGGTATTGTCGCTGTGGACCATGCTGACGAGAGAAGTTCTGTGCTGGTTCTGATTGTGTCCCTGATCTCCAAACAGGACAGTGTGGCTCTGGCCTCCAGTCTGCCTCTCTGGTGCATCCTGTGGAGCTGGGTGTGGGTGGTGGGTGTGCGGTTAGTCTCTGGTGGCTCGCCACTTCTTGCTCCATTGTGACAGGGGATCCTCCAAGTCCTCCAGCATGGGGAGTGCCGCTGTCAAGGGGGGTTTTCTGCCGTGGGGCCCTCCAAAGACACCTGCCTGGACAGGGCAGCTTTCTTCCCTAGCTGGAAGAGAGGACTGGCTGTCTGTGGGGTATCTGAGGGAGAGGGGTGTCAGAGGAGCTGCTCCTCAGTGGCGGACCTCACCCTCCAGGAAACTGCACTTGGCCATGACGTAAATCTCCCGGTCAGTGAGTTTGACGTCGGCCTGCCGGATTTCTTGAGGTGTAGCTTGCCATACCAGGTGTGCATGTGCTTTCCACAATCCCAGGAGTACATCTGCAGTGTAGCCCAGGCCTCTCTGCCTTGTCCTCTCCAAGCTACCCGTTTCTTCTTGGTGTTGCGATAGAGTCTGTGGCCTTTCTCCATAGGTACTCCATTCTCCCTCAGCCATTCCAGCAGCTCCTCCTCATGGTTCTCGGAAATTGGTGTACTGTTTTCCTCTCTCCCTTCTCCTTCCCTTGCCTTCCTCCCTCTGGCAGGGGCTTTGAGCAGCAGGCTTTGAGGGCTTGGGGCTGGTCCAGAACAGCACGCAGCAAGCAGCAGCAGTAGCAGTAGCACCAGCAGCCACCAGCAGGGAGAAGCACCAGCAGCACCAGCAGCCAGCACCAGAGCAACTTCAGAGTCAGTGCCAGGGGGTGGTTGGTGGTTTCTGTCCTTCTTGCCAGGGCTGGCAGGAGTAGGCACAGGCTTTCTCTTCTTCCCTGACTGATGAACCATGGTGTTATTCGAAGATGTCTGTGGTTAGCACGTCTTTCCTCTGAATGCTGACTGCTTGCGAGCTGCATTCCTTTTTATCCGTGGAGTTTGATGCAATTCATTCTCCCCGCATACGCAGTGAATGCTTTGCATCCGCTATGCAACCGCTATCATGCGCTTTTGCTTCCTATAGGCGTCCATGATACATCCACGTCATCCGCTATGCATCTGTGCCTTCCGCTATGCGTCCACTACGCAATTTCTCCCCCGGAAGCCCTTCGTATGTGTCATCCGCTTCAGCCGCTTTCCAGCCACTAGGCTTCCTACGAACATTCTGTTTAACATCCCCGCTACGTACTACCCCGTCCGTTCCTCTCCGTTCTGTCGTTCTGTTTATGCAAATTTGGGGCACTTTTTGGAGCGGATAACAACGGATGGAGCCACCCCCGAAATTTTGCTCGTACGCTGTGTCCTTTTTGCATACGCTTTGCATCCGTCGGCCAGTGGGACCTAGCCTTAATCCTTAATGGAACTACATCTATATGGAGGGAAGTCAGCAGTGAGGTAGGCCAAGGTTTTGTCTTAGGTCCAGTATTTTTCAATATATTCATAAACAATTTAGATTAGGGAATTCATCAAATTTTCAAACAACATCAAGTTAGCAGGAATAGCCAACACCTCAGAAGATAGGTTCAAGATTCAAAAGGATTTTGACAGATTTGGACACTGGGTTCCATCTAACAAAATTAAATTTAATGTACAGAAAAGTAAGATTTGTCACTTAGGTAAGAAAAGCCAAATATAGAACAACCAAATATAGAATAGGTAGAACCTGGCTCAACAGCAGCAACTGCTAGAGGGATCTAAGAGTTTAGTAGACAGCCACTTAATTATGACCCAGCAGTATGTTGCAGCTGCCAAAAAAGTCAATAAAATTCTAAACTGCATTAACAGAGGGAGAGAATCAAGATCATATGAAGATTTAATGACACTTTATAATGCTTTGGTAAGACCACATTGTGAATACAGCAGTTTTGGCTGCTGCACTATAGAAAAATATGTTGAAATTCTAGAAAGAGTGTAAAGTGGAACAACAAAGATAATTGGAGGCTGAATTTTAAAACAAATTATGTACGGTTGCAGGAATTGGGTATGTTTAGTCTAGTGAAAAGAAGGAATAGCTGTCACATGGTAGCAGTATTCCAATATTTGAGCACCAGAAGTCAAGCCAAGAAGCAATGGATGGAAATTAATCAAGGAGATAAGTGACCTGGAATTGAGGATAAACTTCCTAACAGTGAAATTAACCAGTGGAATACCTTGCCTTCAGAAGTTGTGGGTGATCCATCACTGGAGGTTTTTAAGAAGAAATTGAATAGCCATTTGTCTGAAATAGTATAGGGTCTCCTGCCTGAGCAGTGGGTTGGACTAGAAGACCTTTAAGGTCTCTTCCAACTCAATTATTCTATTTTTTAAACAATATTTCTTTAAAATATAGTTTGCTGGTTGGAAAATTCTTCCAGTTTTTATCTCAAGAAGCTATAGTACCATTCTGGACTGCACTAGTTAGGCCACACCTGGAATACTATATCCAGTTCTGGTCACCATGACACAAAAATATTTTGAGACTTAGAAAGAGTGCACAGAAGAGCAACAAAGATGATTAGGGGGCTGGAGGCTAAACTGTGTGATGGATGGTTAAAGGAACTATATATGTCTAGCCTAATGAAGAAAACGATTAGGGGTGACAGTATAACTGTTTTCTAGTATTTGAGGGGCTGTCACGGAGAAGAAAAAATCAATCTATTTTCCAAAGCATCTGAGGGCAGGACAAGAAGCAATGAGTGGTAGCTCATTAAAGAGAGATACAAATACAACCTAGAACTCACAAGAAATTTCCTGATGGTGACAACAATTAATGAATTAATTAAACTCCATCATCAGAGTTCTTCAAGAAAAGAAAGACAGTGATTTGTCCAGGATGGAATAAGGTCTCCTGCCTTGGTCAGAGGGATGGAAGACCTCTGAGGTCCCTTCCAGCACTCTATGATTTCCACACATAGACATATACCATTACTAGCTTTACCCAATATGTTAGAACTTTAATATCATAGAAGATATGAAGCTCTCTTTTATCAAGCCTTTCCAATAACACATCAATCTGTTTCAGAATTATGGTTAGCAAACTGTGGTTCATTAGAGAGGACAAGTTTTCTCAGAAAAGTTCTGTAATTCCTTTACATAAATATATCTTAGTTCAGTCATGTCCTCTGAAAATGTATCCATTATTAGCAATTATTTCTTCCTCTCCAAACACAGTACACTACAGCATTTTCAACAAATAAGTAAATGTGTAGCAGGCTTGCGATGAGACTTCCTTGAATAATACAATACAAGAATGTTTGAAAGTAACCAGAACAGAGACACATTCTTATTCCTGATTTAGGAAGGTAATCTGTAAAAAGTAGACACCAAACTGCTTTTTCACTCTTCTTCCAACATTCAGCCTACCATCTGAAGATAGATAAAGATGGTAATGAGCCAGATTCATGATTGGGACACCTGTCCAAAGAGAACAGTGCTAAGAAAAGCACCTGATTTTGCCAAGGTTTCCAACCAAGAGACAGGTGGTAATAATTTCTGTCACTATCAACATGAAGGAGTCAACTTGCAATTAATACTTCCATACTTGTTTTGCAATCCCTTGACTCATACAGTTTGGCAGGCTGGACAGTTGCCTGAAAGAATGATCAGCTCATTTCATTTTTCACGTGTTACTTGGAATTTTATTTTCTGTGCACAATAATGTTAGTACCTTTTGTATCTATGGGTGACTTTTTTTTTAACACTGCATTAACCTTAATCTGTGAAATCACAAAACCCCACATCCCTTACATATACACTGGCTTGTAAAAATCAAAACAAAAAGGATGATAGAATAAACATTTAACGAGTGTTTTTCAAACTTGCAATTTTAAGATGTATAGACCTGTACTGCTGACTGGGGAATTCAGGAATTGAAGTCCACGCTTCTTATAATTGCCAAGTTTGATAAACACTGGGATAGACTATATAACAGTCTATTGCAGAGGCTTATTCTTACAGTATGTTTTTACAATGACTCATACCAAACGTATTAGTACCTTACAATATTTATTCTAAGAGAATCCAGAATTACATGTCTAAATATTTATGGAGGTAATATTTACTTTACAGTTTGTATGTTTACATGAGCTGCAAAATCCACAGTTCCCAAGTACGGAAGCAGAACACAATAATGAGGAGTTTAGGAGAAAAAAAGAAATCTTCTAAAGATTATTGCCAAGTAAGGAACAGAGTTGCTTAGCTCTTTTACTTTCAATATCAGCATGCCCAAACCAGACCCTTTAAAATTTTAAATATGGGGGGGCGGAGCTGCCATCTCAGCAGTACAGCATGTGATCTTGAAGCTCCAAGATCATCACTGATATCTCCTAAACCATCCCGTAGAGACGGTGATTGAGGACACATACTGTCGATCCCAGGGGAAAAAAAGATCTTGTAAAGGTAAAAGGTGTCACAGAAGTTTTGTTGTACTAGTGGTCCCATGGTCTTCTTTTGTTTCCCTGCATGCCAGAGAATGGAGCTGGAAAACAGGTTAGTGAAGGAATTGTAGTTGATGCAGGATTTTGTAGGAGACCATTCAGGCCAAAAAATGGGGTGCAAGGGGGGCATGTGCATCCCCTGTGCCCCATTTTCACCAGCAGAGGCACTGCGGGCCAGATCTAAGCACCCCATGGGCCAGATGTGGCCTATAGGCCTTGAGTTTGACACCTCTGTCCTGTACCATTCTAGACAAATGGCTGTCCAATCTCTTCTTAAAAGCCTCCAGTGATGGATCACCGGCAAATAAGGGAGCATCCAGTGGACACAATCCATTCCACTGATTAATTGTTCTGTCAGGAAATTTCTCCTTTGTTCTTGGATTTCCCTTTGATAAGCTTCCATTCATTACTTCTTCTCCTGCCTTCAGATGCTTTGGAAAATAGGCTGGCCCCCTTTTTCTCTGTGATGGTCCCTCAAATATTGAAAGATTTCTTTTCTTCATTTTTAAAAACATTTTTAAATATTTGGTTTAATTCTTAACCAATTTTTAAAAGATTTATTCCTTTATGCTCAAGTTTCTCCAATTTAGAGCTATCAATATTGAATCATTTAGGGTAAACTCAACATAAAAAGGATCTCAAACTGTCTTAGAGTTTGTGTAAGAACTCTTTCCAAAATGAAATAAGTAGTAAATTAATCATAGGAATCTGCTGACAGAGGATATAATCTAAAATAATCTGATATAATATCTTAAATCAGAATTCATACTTCTCTAAAAGTGTCTTGTGAGGGGGAAAATATTCATTTGGCAGTCTGACATTTCCTAATTACTTTCTACATAGGTATCCAGAGGAAGCTACAATGTTGTCATATTTAATCATGATACCATTGCCCAAATGATATGATATGAATTTGAGTCGGTCACATCATACTGTCATAAACCAAATGACAAATAGTATGTAATTTACTCAATGTTATTAAGTCACATCACTTGGCTTCTACACTTTAATAAGTGCAGAATATGTAAATACTGAGTCTAGGTTAATATTTTGATCATATCAATCCCTACAAAAAGATGTTTATCTTTTTAAAATGTATTGTGCTGTCCAGCCAGTGTATGGGATTGGATAATTAGGTTGCAATTGTGAGCTGTCCCCTTAAGGGTAAATGTAGTTAAGGTCTCCTGGGAAATGTAGTCCATATCATGTGACCATATCTATATTCCTGATTGGCCACTAAATTGACCCTTGAGCGGTTGGGGGAGGTTTCCTCACTCTTGGCTGAACTCACGGACTCGTGGTAACTGTTCTATTTCTACCACTACAAAATGAGGGGAAAAGGATAGAAGATAATCCATCTTTTTACCTACAAGATAGCTGTACAAAAGATGGGTCATTAAATAAGAACTTTGTCACAAATGTTAGTTATGAGGATACTTGATGAACCAATAAATGTACTTTGTTGTGGACATCTTGTTGAGTTTATCTATCTGCATCTGTACAGCTTACAAATCCACAACTGTACAGAATACAGAACAGTAAAAAAGATGGTTTAATTTGAAGTCCTGAAGCCCTTCAGTATAAAGACAGTTAATTTGGATTTGTGACAAAGCAAAGTAATATTGAAGCCAGGAGTGAATGTGCAATGTTAACCTAAACCTGCATTTCTCATCCCCCCTCCTCTCTCTGAGCATCGGAACTCATTACATGCTGTTTGGAAGGTGGGAGAGACTGGAATTCCCCCACATGCTAGAAACAGAGAACTTTCTAACCACAGAGTTGAAAAACAATAACCCACCCACTCCACTCTTCTCTGCTCAATTTGTCTTCCTGCTATCTCCAAGACTCAATGTGCATAACAAGGAGAGTTAGAAGTTCCCCAGTTCTCAAAGGAAAATCAAACCTCTGTCTTAAAACCCTTTACAAATGCAGGAGGAAAGTTTGAGAAATCTTGTTTGTATTCTTCAACAGAAACGAAAGCTGATTCTGCTCTGCTCATCTGGAAGGGAGACAAATCTATAAAATAGACCCTCTCCAGCCAATTTACAACCTGATAAAGATACATCGTAGTTGCAGGAAGGGGCAATTTCCCACCCCCCATGCTACATTACTTTCGAAATTTTTTAGACGGCCAATAAACAATTCTTTTTTTTTTTACTATATAAAGGAAGAGCAACAGTTTCAATGTCTATAAAAACAATGTGTCAGATCCTTGTATCTGTCATTCTTCAAAAGAAGAAGAAAGGGGGGGAGTTGGTACAAGTAATCCTTTTTGTAACTTGAATATCTTAAACCTTATATTGAATCTGTATAACTCGCACATGATATACAATGGGAGGACTGGAGTCAAATGTCTAGAAACTTGCCACCTCTTGGAGAGATAGCAAGAGGAGAAGGGACCATAAGAATTCCAGCTCTGAAAGATACTCCCTGGGAAACTCTTCTAAGATACGTTCCCAGAAAGGGGAGGGGGGAATTAACATGGTGTTTTTTTGTTTGACTAAATCCACATCTAAATAAGGGGAGGGTTCGAACTCCCTTTATCTATTACTGTATGCCTGGAAGCATCTTAGATTCTGCTTTGACTAGTACCAGGATCACTTCCTTTCAATAAAGAATTCCTTCTGAAGTACCTAGCTTTTAGAAGTTCATTCTTTTTGGTTGAAGGGGAAAAGTCCATTGCTTACATAATGTCTGGTTACAGTTAATTTGAGCAATAGTTATCATCATGATAATAATCATGTTTATTTGTAGTGATCATATAATAACAGTATTTTCTCCACATAATATTAATACTCAATTATTAATAGTAAATCTTACTAATAATAAACACATCATAATAAACCCTCATGGTAAAATTAATCCTTTTCTTATAATTTTAAATGTTCTAACTTCTGTTTCTGTTAGTAAACCATTGATAAAATGAATCCCATGTTTCAAAATATTCTGTATCTTATTCTAATTTCAAGTATTAATCTATCCATTTCTGCACATTCTAGCATTTATTTTTTGTTATCTTCTCTTCTGTAGGGATCTCCACACCTTTCCAGTGTTGTGCAAATACAATTTTGGCTACTGTTAACACATGTAATATTTGATACATAATCCCTTTATTATATTTTTCTGGTATGATACCCAATAGAAATATTTCTGGTTTTGACTTCCAGTTGTGCTTCTGTCGCATTGGAGTGGGATCTGCAATCATGCATGGTTTCGCTCTGTGCTCGCTTGTTGAAGGGTCCTGATCAAGACCAGAACCATCCTGGAGGGGTGGTGAAGAAAGGGAGGAACTGGCTGGAGGGTCAAGGGGAGCTGTATCTTCCCTCCCTGACAAGGTAAACCCCTTCTGAAGATAAGTTGCAGCGGTAGTCAAAAATGGCCACCATGAAGATGGGAGGCAGTCTGGGAAACTAAGACTGTGCTGGAGCAGTGAAGCTGTGAGCAATGTGTGAACCAGGGAAAATACATGGAAATTAAGGTTCCCTGGAATTCAGAAACAAAGAATTTTTTTATGAAAGATTGTAAAAGCTGCGAACAGAGAGATACTGAAGAAAATTGGAAACTTGTGAAATTGGCTTTGGACTTTGAAAAGAATTAATGTGGAGGTGGAAAATTCAGAGGAAAATATTGGATTATAAAAGACTTGGAAATTAAACTGGAAAATGATTTGGATTTTGGCACTTAAATAGACATAATTAAATGCTGGAATTGAATGTGTTAAAAATAAATAATATCTTATAATTGGAATTGGCAAAATTAATAATAGCTTAAAAAGGAAAAGGTGAAAAGAAAGGGTAGAATGTGGAAACAGACCTGAGAGTGCCACCTAATGGTAAAGGAAAAATTTCAGTGACTCTTTGAAAAGTGCTTTGTCTTTTTAAAATTGGAATTTGAAAGGAAATAAAGGGAATTCCATTACAACAATAAAAACCCTGAAAAGTTAAATATTAGAATACTACAAGGAAAAAAAAAGATATGTGCAGAATTGCCCTGGGATTATTTGGTGATTTTGGGAAAAAGTTGGAAAAGAAATTAACAG